>WSXT02198944.1:0-18943 GCA_011762715.2 Neuroterus valhalla
ACGACGACAACAGACAGACAGACACAAACGTAAAAACTATTTTTTCGGAATCAGGAGGTCTCAAAACGTGGAGATTTAATAAATTCCGCCCCCGAAAGTCAATTTTCACATAAAACCAATACCTTCTCATTATGATGAGAACGTAAAAATTATCACTTTTAACCAAAAATGGAACAGTAAAATTTTTAGTTTAAAAACCTAATTTTATAACAAACATAACTACTTTATACTCAAAAATAGAATCTTCAACTGAAGGAGTTGAATTTTCAAACTGATAAATGAACTTTTACTGAAAAGATAAATCGTCAATAAAAATTGTATTACTCAAATTTTAAATGGAGAAAAATTGATGTTCAACTGAAAAAATAGATTTTTACTGAAAATCTGAAATTTTTACTTGAAATAAGTTAAATTTTCATTTGACAAAAATTATTTATAACACAAAAAACTAACTTTCAACCAAAAAAAAAATATTATATCAAATTATTACATTTTAACAAAAAAAATGATGAAGAATCAAATGAAATTGTAAATGTTTGACTGGAGTAGTTGAATTTCAAACCAGAAACAGAAAGACGAATTTCCAACAGAAATCAGGAAGATTTAACTAGAATAGTTCAATGTTTCTGAAAAAAATTAGTTTTCAGCCAAAAAATATAATTTTTCAAACAATATATGTGAAATTTCAACCAATGGAATGTTCAATTCAAAAATACATATTTTCACCGAAATGGCAAGTTCTGAACTAGGAAAAATCAACTTTCCATGAAAATAAAACAGTTAAATTTCCAGTTGAAGTACTTGATTTTTAACCAAAACTGATGAATTTCCAATTATAATAATTAATCTTCAAATGAATAGTTGATTTTTAATGGAGGAGATGCATTTTTAACCATAAAAATTGATTTACTACAAGGCAGGCAAGCTTTCCACGAAGCACATAAATTCTCAAAGAAATAGTTCCATTTTCGGAACCAAAAATCAATGTTTAACTAGATACTTGAATTTCCATTACAAAAAGAGGTAGTAGAGGTAGTAGAGGTAGTAGGCTCACGACTCTCCGTGGCCCGGCGAAGCTCTTCCAGTGTGCGAGGCGGGAATCGACCCCACATCCAGACAGTAGCGTGAGTCCAAAGCTCATGCCTTAGCCCCCACGACCAACTGACTACTCCTAGTACTTTCTTTATTTGAAATTAGGAATGTGGGACTCCAAAATTGTGTCAAGTTTTGAATTGAAGGAACGATTTTCAAAAATTCCTCTCTTCTGCGTGCGAAATATAATTAGTTTAAAAAGTTCCCGTTCCATGTTCCATCTTTTTTCTTGGTTGGTAACTTAAACATGATTTATTATTATTATTGTTATTATTTTTATTATTATCATTGTTATTATCATTATGTGAAAATTCCCTGTTATGAAATAAAAACTATAATCATTTTCTGAAATTCCCTATCATCAACTCCATTATCAAAATTGAGTCAAATAAAAAAATCTCACAGAGTAACAAATTTGCGAAAAGTTTTTGTTGCAATAAAAAAAATGGAAATTCTCTCTCTCATGACGTATAGATGCATTTATATATTTTGAGAATCAGGTCAATGAAATGTTACATTCTTTAAATCAAATGATAAGATCTCGTTTTGATTCATAAGGAGAAAGCTGCCATTTTTCGTATTTTTTTGGTAGATTTTTTATTAGTCTAGGTTGTGTCAAGTAAATTCCTGGTTTTTATTGAAACTTCTGGTCATTTCCTGGTTTCTTACGCCTAATAAAATTTCCGGTCATTTCCCGGTTTTCCGGTCAAGTCGCCACCCTGAATTATTATCAAGTTCACTTTCAGGGGGGTTGAAAGTTGTCTAGAATTCGGCTACGTAGTTTAAGGAAGACCCCTTATCTGTGAAGTGATTAGGAAAAAAGGTATAGAGTGGTTTTTGAGACTTTGTGATTTTTCGCTGAAAATAAAAAAAATTGGTCAATTTTCAATGTACCATAACTCGAAACCTATTAATAATAATAATAATAAACGAGGAATTTTCCGTGAATCTCACTCATTTTTCCGACGCAATACCTGAACTATAATGCATTTACGGTTAGCAGCTACAATTCTATTGATCTTAAGATAACGCCCAAAACTTCTATTTCCAGCTTTCCTTTATATCGCAATAGCGCCCTTATTTTTTTCTTTCCTTGCTCCTTTCCTCTCTTCCGTTCAATTACCGTATCATCCAATTACGGAAGCCGGAAGCTTTCGAGAAATAGGAACGCAGAGAAATGCGTACTTATCTGCATATGTATCCACGTACAACATGCAAACACTATATGTATAAACCGAACATATTTCGCAAGAAACTTCCAACAATATCCTTGTTCGCAACCGAGAAACTTTAGGTTGAGGAGGGCGGAAGGGATGGAAGTCGTGGACCAGGGGTGTGGGTTAGGGGTGAAAAACTTTGAGGGGTATAGTTAGGGCGTGGTCAATAGGAAACGATGAGTTAGTGGGCTGAGGAAGAGGCAGAGGGGCGTGATAGAAGAGATGCTTGGGTTCGTATTTCTACCACTGAGTGAACTCCCTTTTGCAAGTGTAATTCGGAAGCCCGGAGGCATATCAAGTTTGGGGACTTTAGTCAAATACGTCGATCGGCGGGAGGATCTCTATCAATTCAAAGTTCAACGCGGAAACATATTGTGTGACTGTGGCATTATGTCTGCTTGGACAAAGAAATGAAGAGGCGAGAGCCTCATTGAATAAAAAACAAACATACTCTGCAGAACGCAAATTTCTTTTCGCTCTCTTCTAGTAGGGTAATTCATCCAGTACTTTTGTTCATCTTCTTTAAATTTTTAATAAGGAAATTGTAATTCAAACGATACCTGACCTGAGGGACTATTCTTTGTCGCACGCCGTCATCACGGCGCTTCAAATTTTTAGGTTCTTCTTTCCCTTCTGCGTCGGCTCAGCCAAATTTTCGAATGCTCTATTTCTATTTTCATTTTTATTTAGAATCCTTCTTCTTAAATATTACTTTTACAACAACATCCTACACTGTATAATATTGTTATGTAATTTCATCCTAGGGTTGTTCAATAAAGTATAGGGCAAGGTCGGTCCGGTTGCGGGTTGGTAGGCGACAGCCTGCTTCTCGCGCTGATTTCTGCTTCTAACCACCACAAAAGTTTCGATCAACCATCGAAACGCTTCCCCCCGAAGACCCTCGCGGCATCGGGCATCGCGCGGCGTCCGGCGATTGGCTCGTCCCGAAACTAATCGACGACCCATCGGCGGATGACTCCTCCATATCTCGCTCCGCTGGCGCGCAGGATCCAGCGGCCAAGGCATAAATACAGCTTCATCGGTGTCAAGAGAGTCAGTTCTCGACGATATAGCGAGAAGCAAGGGTGCACCTCTGCAAATTCTGGAAAGTAGTAATTTTTCAACCCCGCCTGTGCAGAGTCAGCCAGGCCTCGACGAGAAAGACCCGCAATCAACCGATAGCACTAGCTGTCCAAAGAATACTTTTTCTTTTTTATTTTATTTCAGTTAATCACCCTGACCCTTATCCTTCTACGATCCTTGTCCAACGGAGGAATCCCCAATCAAACATGTAACGAAGGTTCCCCCCGATCAAACATGTAACGAAGGTTCCCCCCTATCAAACATGTAATGAAGGTTCCCCCGATCAAACATGTAACCAAGGTTCCTTCCCTATTACTTATTTATTCATGTAGAACTCTGCCACAGCATTCCGCATAAAAAGAGGACCCTCACGCGGAACGCGATCCTGTGGACGGTCTCCCTGAACATCAAGGAAGCGCCTGCTTACCATAGGACGCCCACGTGAAACTCGATCCCGTGGACAATGTCCCTGGTTTCTCGCTCTCTGCCGGGTCACACGTGGAGACCCATGCGGATATCCATCCCGTGGTTGAGGTCCCAGTGACTCCGACCTCCTCCAAGAACAAAGCCGCCGAGCATAAAGGATCAGGTAGACCCTTCCCTTCAAAAAGGAGTGCGTCTCCTATCCCACACATTCACTACTGGTCCCCACCAGGACCGAAGATCGGCCCTTCTCAGGGCTACTAAACGCATTCGCGTATGAAGGAATTGATTTTTGTGTGTCCTCTCAACTAAACCCTATCGGACTCAAAATCCTTTCCTTAATCCCCAACATCCCCACAAAATTGGCAGTCCCAGGTCCCCTCGCATCCGCGACTTCCATTGGGGGAGCAGAGCTTGAGGTTAACCACGCTAAGCAACCGTGGTCCCCGAGCACTCTTATTTCAGGTGAAATGAGGAAGAAGTGATCTCCATACGCTCACCTTTTCTGCTGACTACAATTTCCTGGCGCCCAACGTGGTGCAAACCTATCCTCATAGGTTGGTCATAGGATGATTGCCCTCACCTTACAAAGCCCACAGTCGGCAAACCCTCTCCCAAGATAAGGATGTACTCCCGCACTCCAAATTCCCGAGTTCTACGGAGCCGAGTCATCCCTAGGAGAAATCTATCTACTTCCGGGAGTAAAGGCAAACACCCGGTGGCGCTCGACCAATTCGCTGTCAGACAAGGGTCACTGTCTGACCTCAAAAACTGGGAGCCCTGATCCAATAAGAATTCTCCACGACGTAAGTCAACGTCCGACTTTTTGAGCAGGCTCACCCCGCTTGGTAGTCAGCCGGTTTCTCGCCCCTCGAACCAAGGATCCGCGTTGATTTCCCAAATAGCAAACGTCGATTGGAACATGGAGCATCAAGCATCAGCAACAGTCCCAAGCTGGACCTAGGCATCTGCGAAAATCAGACACACTCGGTGAACAAAAAGCCAGTTCCAACTACTTTCGGTGTCTAGGGACCCACTTCCGTGGGCGTCCCCACCTCCAGTTACAATGGAACACCATTCTCATCCACGTCCGGTGTCTAGGGACTCACTTCCGTTAGAGTCCCTATACCCAGTTACGGGAGAATGCCAGTTTCAACTGCTCTTTGTGTCCAGGGACCCACTTCCGTTGGTGTCCCTTCAACCAGCTGCGATGGAACAGCAGTCCCATCCACGTCCTGCTTCCAGGGACCTACTTCGGTTGGCGTACCCTCATCCAATTTTAACCGAACGACCATTGCTGCCCCCTTCGGCAGCATCCCATTGCCTGCCTTCTTCGGAACATCCGTTTCCACCTTCAACAGTGCCCCGGCACCAACTCCTGGCAGAGTCCGAGCACCAGTCACCCAAGGAACATTCGTTCCACACGTTTCCGGTGGTCAAGGACACACCATCAACGGCGTCCCTCCACCCAATTATATCGAAACAGCCGTTCCTACCTCTTACGGGATCTCAGCGTTTGCTTTCAGTAGCATGCAATTGCCTGCCTACTCCGGAACATCCGTTCCCATCTCCAACGGTGCCACGGCACCCACTCCTTACAGAGTCCAAGCACCTGTCACCCAGGAACATTATTTCCACACGTTCCCAGTGGTAAGGGACCCAC
The DNA here is from genome assembly GCA_011762715.2 of Neuroterus valhalla. Classification (NCBI taxonomy): domain Eukaryota; kingdom Metazoa; phylum Arthropoda; class Insecta; order Hymenoptera; family Cynipidae; genus Neuroterus; species Neuroterus valhalla. The sequence goes on from WSXT02198944.1 coordinate 5,479, forward strand.
CATCAACGGCATTCCGCCACCCAATTATATCGGAACAGCCGTTCCTACCTCTTACGGGACCTCAGCTTCCGCTTCCGGCAGCATACAATTGCCTGCCTACTCCAAAACATCCGTTTCCAACTTCAATGGTGCCACGGCACCCACTCTTGACGGAGTCCAAGCACCTGTCACCCAAGGAACAGTCGTTCCACGCGTTCCTGGTGGCCAGGGACCTGCCATCAACAGCGTCCCTCCACACAATCTTCTCGGAGCAGCCGTTCCTACCTCCTAAGGGACCTCAGCGTCCGCTTTCGGTAGCATCCAATTGCCTGCCCACTACCGGACATCCGTCCTCACCTTCAACGACGCCACTGAGTCCACTCCTGACAGATTCCAAGCACCTGTTATCCACGGAACACTAGTTCCACCCGTTCCCGGTGGTCAGGGACCCACCATCTACGGCGTCCTTCCAGCCAACTATCACGGAACACCAGTCCAACTCATCCCGGGTAACCAGGTACACACATTTCACTGTGTTCCGGCACCTGATCTCCAGCGAGATCCAAAACCCTTTCTCCTATCACCGCAATCCGCAAGCTCAAAGCGCGTACGTAATCTAAAATAATCCCTACCACGCTGCTCAACCTCCTACGGCCAATATGGGCCAACTTCAAGCTCAAAATTACTGGGGACAAACTCATTCCTGGATGGGTTTTCGATGATGACCCAGGGGGCCAACACATTGTTTGCACCTTTAAAACCAGAATTTGGTGGGGTAGATTTCGAAGACTCATTGGTACTCCTGAGCGAGGTAGAGCAGTACTGGAATGCGACGAACGTCCCAACGCATTTGAGGACAAGATTCGCGTCGCCATTCCTGCAAGGAGATGCGGCCCGGTGGTGGGACCCTTATAAAGGGTTGGCCTATGACTTGGATCGTTTCCGAGGGTTGTTAGTGCAACGTTTCGATGGCGCGGCAAAAGAAAATGCTACTCAATTGCCGCCTCAGGAGAAATGAACCGGAGGAGATCCTTGTGGCGTCCTTCTCAGAACTACTGCGTCCAACCTTTCGGCAGGGTATACGAGCGGCCGGTGTCCGGACTTATTATGACTTGGTACCCTTCGCCAACAACGCTGAGGTCGACAAGCGCGAGGTGCTCAAGAGCACGGGTCTCTAAACCGAAAACAGGACTGAGCCGCGTCCAGCGGTCAGACAGGCGGACTCGAAAGAGGTCCCACCCAAGTGTTGGCTCTGTCCTGGATGTCATCTCAATCGGGATTGTCCCGCCAGAAAAAATGTGGATGAACATTCAGGAAACCCAGGTCCACTACAGTCCGAGGAAAGGACACGACCTGAAAAACCACAGAAGGATGGAGCCCAGAGACTCAGCAAAGCTTCTCGAAGCTCAAAAACATTGTCCCGTATCCTGGTACAATTTGCCGAATACAAGATTCCGGCTTTGTATGACACCGCTGCTTCGGACCATTTTATTCATGCACGTTACTTATCCGAGGATCAGCTTAGAAACCTGAGAACGAGCGCAGGACAGGTTGATTCAGCAGCCAATGACACTTGCATGAGATTGATTGGCGAGATCGAGTTAGAATACACGATTCAAAACCAAACCATGACGTCGACGTTCTTGGTAGGAGAAGACTTAAAGGACCCCATGATTCTGGGCATCCCCTGGAATGAGGAACAGGCCGTGATATATAATCACCCCATGCGTTGCGTCTACGCCGGTAGACATGATAGGTTGACCATATGTCTGATCGACCAAGCTGTAGATACCGCGGCCCAAGTAGAGTTGCCTAACGCCTTGGCACCCTTTCCAACGAAACTGGTTCGTCCTTTGACGTCAGATGATGGGGATCACCTCCTACCAAAGGAAAGGAATCAGCTTCCCAGTCCTAAGGAAGCATACTTTGACACATTCACCCACTCCGATTTCTTTTCAGAAATCCAAAAAATTCATCAAGAGGACAAGGTGCTTCAAAATGTTGCTGCACAATGGAGCACAGTGTCTCAGATAGAGTCACGTACGTTCGAAGAGGAAGACTCCTATCAGAGTTACCTAGCTGATACTTCGAGTCTGTGGCTTCAACAAGGGGCCCGGTGGTTCATGCCAGTACCGAAAGACGCTCGAGAAAGAGTATTCTTCGAGTACCATGATTCTGGAATCGTTGAGCATCCAGGACCGGAGGAGACGTTGAGATCCATACAGGGAAATTTCACGTGGAATGGAATGCGAGACGACGCCCGAGAATACGTCCGCTCCTGCCTCCTGTGTGCATGCTGCAAAGCACATAAAACGACGGAGAAGGAACAATCTAGGCCACGACAGCCCAAGAGTCCTTGGGAGACGGTGGCGAAATCGCCTTGAGGACAGGGGTTCCTACTCATCATCACCGACCTCCACTCGCGCTGGTGGAGGAAATACTCATCAGCAGTGCTAAGACACCCAAAATAATAGAACTGACCGAAACAGAGGTATTGAGTCGTTTTGGATACCCACCGGCCATACTCACAGACAACGGGACACAATTCACGGGCAAGATTTAAAAGGAGGCTTGCGCCCGTGGGGAGCCGAGCATTGGACGACCCCAATGCATCACCCACAGACCAACCCTACCCTGCGACACAACCAGGAGTTGAAAAATGCAATGCGACTAGAGCTCCACGTGAAGGCCCATCGTCATTGGGACAGGGATCATCCCGAGATTCTCTCCGGATTACGCAATCGTAGAAACTCAGCAACGGCTGAATCCCCGAGTCACGTACTTTTTGGCACGCTTCCAAAAAGACCAGGGGAGTGGATGCACTCCAAACCACACAGAATGAGCCCTGCTATGGCGCGTGCACCACCCGAGCACCAAACTCAGGTTGGTCTTAGCCAGGATCCAACGCCCAAGGAGCCTCGCAGAATGAGCCCTACCATGGCGCGTGGACTACCCGAGCACCAAACTCAGGTTAGTCTCCGCCAAAATCCAGCTCCTGAGAAGCCCCACACTGTGAGCCCCATCACGGTGAGAGGCTCACCCGGAACCTCCGCTCAGGTCAGTTCCAATAAAATAAAAACATTAAAATCAGAGTTCAATGGTCCGCGCCACACACCGAATCTCTCACAGGGCCGTGAACCCCACGTTCGCACAACCCCTCACAAAGCCCACAGCCGGCAAATCCTCTCCCAAGATAAGGATGACCTCCCGCACTCCAGATTCCCGAGTTCTACGGAGCCGAGTCATCTCTAGGAGAACTCCATCCACTTCCGGGAGTAAAGACAAACACCCGGTGGCGCCCGACCAATTCGCTTTCAGACGAGGGTCACTGTCCGACCTCACAAACTGGGAGCCCTCATCCAATAAGAATTCTCCACGACGTAAGTCAACGTCCGACTTTTTGAGCAGGCTCACCCCGCGTGGTGGTCAGCCTGGTTTTTTCCTGATTCGAATGAATTCATTCGATCTTTCTGTAAATGAAGCAAAAACTACTTGTCCTATCAAAAAAATAATTTTACCATTTGTACATCTTTTTTTGGTGAACAAGTTTAGTTCATATATATTTTCCGGTTGCTTGAACAGTTTGACCAAAAAATAAATCTTTCTATTTTTCCTTATTTTTTGTGCGACCAAGATTTGAATTTACTTTTTTTCGGTCAACTCGAAAAGTTGTGAAGATCATTCTGGAGGGCTCCCAAAAAGAAAATTTGTTTTCTTCAAACTTTATTTCATATCTTGCGTGGTGTGGCTGAAACTTCTCATTTCCGTTTATATTTTTGAATTTTGGAAATACCAACACCCTGACAATTCTGCTTCTATCAAAAGAAATCATAAGGGTAAATTGTTTCACTTTTCACCTACCACAAGAAATTGTACTTACAATTTTTGAGTCTTGGAAAAAAAATTTCGAAGTGCTCCCCCTCTTTGCTTTTTCAGCCAAAATAGCTGGTTAACGAACTCGAATTGTCTTTTTGGTCCCTCAAAATGGGCGCCAAAGTACGATCGAATATGATCATTATTTCGAAAGTTATCGAGTCCACAGATTTTCCTTCATTTTTTTTGTGCGATAAAAATGGGAATTTTCGATTTTTTGAGAAAATCCAAAAAGTTGTGTTCTTCATCTTCTAGGGCTCCCAAGAAGAAACATTTTTTCTCCATGAATTTTTTCTTAATCTTGCGTAATTTGGCATAAAATTTCCTTTTTCTTTTATATTTTTGAATTTTGAAAATACCAAAACTCCGACAGTTGTGCTTTTATCGAAAAAAATGATGAAGATAAAATCTTTCGCTTTTTACGTGCTATAAGAAATTCTACTAATACTAAATACTTTTTCGGAATCAGGAGGTCTCAAAACGTCGAATTTTCATGAATTCCGTGGAAGCTGATTTTCACACAATACCAATACATTCTCATTAGGATGAGTATGTAATAATCTGTGACCTCGATAGCTTTTGAAAGAATAATCATATTCGGTCGTACAAAAGATTTTGGCAATTTTTTTGGACTTTTTTTCCAAGATTAAAAAATTATAAGTACGGTTTCTTGTAGTAAGTGAAAAATGAACCAATTTATCCCCATGATTTTTTTTATCAAAACAAATTTTTAGAGTTGTGGCATTTTCCAAATTCGAAAATATGAACGAAAATGAGAATTTCTAGCCAAACAACGCAAGATATGAAAAAAAGCTTGAAGAAAAAGATGTTTATTCTTTGGAGCCCTCCAGGATGATCTTTATAATTTTCCGAGTTTTCTCGAAAAATTGACAATCCAAATTTTGTTCGCACAAAAAATGAAAAAAAATAGAAAGATGCATTTTTTGGTTGAACTATGCAAGATACGGGAAAATATATATGAACTTAACTTGTGCACCAAAAAAAGATCTACAAATTTAGTAGCATTAACTTTTTGATAGGAAAAGTAGTTCTTGCTTCATTTATAAAGAACCATCAAATTAATTCATTTCATTCAGGAAAAAAAACTGTAATAATGAAATAATTAAGTTTTTGAGAAAAATTAGGTAACAAAACTTGTCGATCGTTTTGGACAAATTTTGATCGCGTGCGCAACACGAGACAAGCGATGAGAATGTGTTTATTAAAACCGGAGAAGCTTTAACAACAGAGAAATCACGCTTATCAAATTGAAGTAGTCGACATTTCGCTTTTGAGTTTCACAAGCTCTATATATACAACTGTAGGGAGGTAAAAAGTCCGAGCGCGTAGAGCGAGGTAAATTCATAACCGAGCGCGAGGTTAGATTACCATCGAGCACAGAGCGCGAGATCCGAAAGACACGTGCCCTGGGCTCGCTCGAACTTGCGACCGAAGTGAGCCGCGCGCGAAGCGCGCGATGAGAATGTGCCTTTGCAGCGGACAGGTTTTTTTTTTTTTTTGAAATGCAACTATTTGATATAAAATAAAATTATATAGTTGAAAACTAGGTTTCGTTTTAATGTTAGTCTTTCTGGCGAAACATCAATCTTCGAGCTTAAGAATCCATTTTTTCAGTTATAAATTTTACTATTTGGCTTAGAGTTGAACCATTTCCTCAGAATACATTTTTCAAGATTTTCCTGCCTGGCTGAAAATGTAAATGTTTTCTTGAAAATTCATTTTCCATTTGAATGAAAATTGAATTTTCATCTGACGATTTGACTATTATATTCCTTTTCAGAAACTTACCCCTCATAAATTGAATTTTTCACTATTTGATATAGAAGGCGTGCTTCTTCTTCAGAAGTTGGTTTTTTCAAATGAATTTAATGGAAAATAATTCTTTTTCCTAAATAATTTTTGAAACGGCTGATTTAACTAGTTTCTGTTTGCTCAAAAACCTATCGTCTCTAGTTGAAAATTTATCTGTCTTGATTGAAAATTACTTTATCATTGGAATTTTATCCATCCAGATTAAATAGGAATATTTTTTGAGACATGACAATTTTTGCGTGAGAACTGAACTGTGTTGTTACATACTTATCTCTTCGGACAGGAAATTTATCATATTCGTCGAAAATATACTTATACGTTTGAGGACTAAACGATTTTGTTGGAAAATTGTATTGTACTTCGTTGTTAAATAAAACTAGTTCAAAATTTGAATTTTTTGGTTGGAAAGTAGTTCTTTAAACTGAAATTTTAACTCTTCCATTATTGATAGAATACTCATGGTTTCTAGATAAAAGTTCAAATTATTGTGTTTTTTTAACTCCGATTATTCTGTTGAAGATTCAACGATTTTGTTGGAGATTTCTTTTTTCGTTGGAAATTGAATTGTTTTTTAGAAAAATTGTCCTTTTCGATTGATAGTTCGCTTTTGATAGTAGGAAATATATCTTTTTGAATGGAAATCCATTTTTCTCAGTTTAGAATGAACTTTTTACTTGAGAGTTCAACTATTTTTTCAAAAAACTTGTTTTTATGACTTGTGAATATGGCAAGATAATTTGACAATTTGGTAGTTTGTAGTTTCGAAATTGATTTGGTTGAAAATTTGACAATTACGCTAAAAGTATAATTAGTTTGTTGAGATTTCAACTATTTTCTCGAAGACGTCTTTTTTGGCCGAAAGCTTAACTTTTTTGTTGTGAATGCCTCTCCCGTAACAAAGTCTAACTAAATCTTTTGACCCCTCTCCCCCCTTGGATCTGTTACGTAATTCAAGTACAGTCCCTTATTAGTTTCATTAAATGCTAGGTTCACGTCCGGGTAGGAGTTTTTGGGAGCTGACTGAAAACGTCGTTGAGGCTGGATGCCATTAGTGGTTTTCTACCCCTTGGCAAGAACTTATTGCAGCTCTTGGGTCATCGCTGATTCTGACGTATAATACTCGCAAGATGCTAGCCAGTACAGCATCAGAGGTTGACGCTGATGGGAAACTGGAATGCGTTTCACCTTTTCTGACCTCTACTTCCCGCTCCATCAAAAAGTATCCCTCGAAGGATTTGCGGAATTTCAGTTCCTGCCATTCTTACTCTTCCATCGACTAAACGTCGGCAAACTTATTCCACTTTGACAAAAAGAGTTATAGCAGGAGATTAAGGAGAATGATACTCCGAAATTAGGGCAGACAAAAAGTTCAAGAGACGAAGTTCCATTCTTCTCGAACTATTCATTATTAAATTCCAAGGTGCAATAAGGTTCATGCAATGGATTGAGCTTGAAGTGAATAGTATGACTGTATTTTAAGGGAATCTGTTAGTTACCTATTTTTTAGATTTTTATGGTAAATAACAGTAGAAAAAGTTTCATCCCTCTATCTGCCAGGGAAAGCCATCAATAATTAGAGGTTTTGATAATGACTAATTTCCCTCGCAGCTAAGGGGTTAAAACTTTTTTTCGGAATCATTTACCATCAAAACGTACCAAATTCGTGTTTGAGGGCGTTGGACAGTTTCGACTTAAAATTTTTTTTTGATATTTACGGCACTGACTTCCGAATTCATTCGCTTTTGGGTCTTTTTTGAAGGAATGGAGAAAATGTAACAAAATCCCGGGGTCTTTAGGGATCTATAGATCAGAAAATTTTAAAATGACTTACCCTTGGGTCAGTGAGCATGTAGTTGTACGCACCAGTTCTTGAGATAAACTAATTTGAAATTATTTATAAATATCAAAATGTTGCTGATATTTATGAATCTATCAATTTCAGGATTGCGAATGTGGTGATTCCAGCAATTTCGAAATTTACCATTCAGTAATCAAATGATTTAGAAAAATTAAAAACAAATTTACAGACGGGCCAGTTCAAAAATCCCAGGATTGAAAATATGGTATTTTTCAATTTTGAAATTCATTTATTGGTGAATAAAAGAATTTTGAGTTCACGAAAAAATATGTTGGAGATCCAGTTCAAAAATGATACAATATTGCAAATGTAATAAATTTGTCAATTTCAAAATTTATAATTCTGTGATCAGGTAATTCAGGAAAATCATAATCAAATTTACAGACAAGTAAGTTTATAAATTTCAGGATTGCAAATATGTTAATTTTACAATTTTGAAATTCATTTATTGGTGACTAAAAGAATTTAAAGTTCACGAAAAAATGTGTAGGAGATCTAGTTGAAAACCTGTATAGTATTGCACATGAAATAAATTTGTCAATTTCGAAATTTTTTTCTTCACTAATTTAGAAATTTTTCAATTGCAAGTGTGATAAATTTGTCAATTTCTTCGGAAATTGTAGAATGGGGTAGATTTGATAACTTAGGAAATATATAAATATACATATATTGACAGAGAATTCGGTTTGAATCTTCGTTATTCTGAAATTGGTAGATTTATTAATAATATCTACATTTCCATTTTATAAATAATTTCAAATTTGTTTATCTTTAGGACTGATGCGTTTGGAGATGGTATCTGCCAGAAATATTTAAAATTTTTCTCCGTCAATAATCATTCACGTTTTCATTCCAAACTTTGGCGGGGTCTGGATACGTCGATAAGTAAGAGCCTCGATAAGCGACGTTAGCAGCGCTGACTTGCGTAGTCTGCTCTTTTCGCGTACAACTTCATTCAATGACCTCATACTTAGAAACTGTCAGTTTCGCTCAGTTTACTGTGCTTTTCCACGATCTAAATCGCGAATTTTGTGGTGACCATCATCTTGCAAGGAATCTAGGAATCATAGCGGACCACCGGGAGTATATATTAGATGTTGGTGCCGTGCGGAAAGAAATAAAATAGTGACTAGTCTCGCTGTTGCTGGACAAGGTTCGCCGACATCGTCTGCTACCGAAGCTTTTCTGCATTCCGGAATATTCATGTTTACGATGGAAATATTTATTTCCTTATCCCAAAAAAGACCCAAAGGCAAATGAATTCAGAATTCAGTGCCGTACCTCTAAAAAAAAATGAAATCCAAGTCGAAAATGTCCAACGCTCTTAAAATTATGGGTTAAAAGCTTTGAAGATGTTTTAGAAATTTTATATCGATTTTCGGAGGTTGAAAATGCAGCCTTTCCCGGCAGATAGGGGGGTGAAAAATTTTTGCAACTATTTTTCATTAAAATCTACTAAATCCATGCGTTAGATTGCGGGCAAGAACATTTTCCATTTTTCGTTCACCATGAAGGTTCCACACTCCAGTAACATTTTATTAGTGGCAGTATATTATTATGAACAGAAAAAGGGTTGTGGCGGCGCTTTTTGTGTATCTGAAAGAGCAGGAAGTGCGAATGGCCACTTGCTTTCCCAGTTCCCTGTTGAAGTATCGCGCACATTTGTCAAAGTGTGCCCTCGCATGGGGAGTCTAGTCTCGAAACACTTTCAAGGCCACCACAAGGACCCTTGAGCAAATTGCACCTCGTAAACAAAGCTTAGATCCCAGAGGAGAGTGGAAGTGGCGGCGGATATTCTCTCCTTTCCACTTACGAATCTCTACAAGACGATTGGTGTCTCTTTGAGTAACCCGAAAAAAACTCAATGATGATAAAGATGAAAGGCCAAGGAAATCGATTAAATTAAACAAATTTTAAAAAAGGAATAAAAAAATTTCCATAATTGTCTTCAGCAATCGGGTCGAGAAAATTGAAGATGACTAAGTAATAAATTTTGGTGAAATCCTTATTAGATACCAAATAGAGACACATTGAAGTACTGGATGTGAGACAAGGCTGCACTAAAAAAAAAATTTGTCAACATTTTCGGAAGTCTTAAGAGGAACAGAATGATTGTAACGATTCCAATTGATATTTCCAAGGTATGTATATACTAATAATATAGGATTTTTGCACCAGAAGATTACATACTGAAACTTTTTTGGCATTTTTATTCCAAAATTGTTCTGTTCTGACATAAATGCTATATAATTCTAGATTAGTTCAGGTGATGGGAATTCAGAAAAAATTTTATTTGACATAATTGCTCCAATATTTCTCAACAATTAGCCGTGATCTTTATTCTTAGATACCCTGAAGAATGTATAACATGTCAATAAATAAATAATATACAGAATTAAGAAGAGCAATAATATTTGAACGGACATTTTTTTACTGTCTTGGATTCAGAATTGAAAAAGCACGCGCCCCATCGAAAAAATGTGGGAGGCAAAGTTGTAGATTGAATTCATGCAAAAAATTTTGTTAATAAATATTTTATTGCATTTTGCGTGTTTTTCCGAAAATTCAATTCCTCTATCTCTAATGCATCTCTATGACAAAACTTTATATTTGTTGATCTTTTTTCGTGCCACAAATTTAAGCCCTTTGATTTTTTCTCTTCTCCAGTGAGGCTTTTCCAAAATTTTAATCTTCAATCTCATATTTCACAATCAGAAGAAAATCTACTGATCCTTCCAAAAAATGAGTCATTATAACTTTGTTGATCCTTCTTGCGTAAATAACTATTGTGACCTAATTTTTTTCGTACCTTTTGTTGATCTTCAGAAAATGTATTCTTCTCAATCCTAATATTACTCTGAGGAACGGGAAAAACCATGCGTCCTATTGAAGAATTATTCACGACGAAATTTGATCATTAAAAGCGAAAGTTTTCGACAATCCATTTTTTTATAGTTTTCGTCGTTTGTCCAATAGTACTTTATACTGATATTTAGATTTTGATTTAAATTGTTTGAACAATTTATTATTGTTTTCAGAAACTTTCTCTTAGGAGAGGGTTAGAAAGTCAAGGTTTTTTCTTAATCTTTCAATTTATCTTCAAAGTTTCAGTTGGAGCGATATGATACTCAAGTAGAGTTACCAAAAATAATTGTTTAAAAAATTCGTTCCTAATTAAAACAATATTCTCTTAGAATAATGCTACAAAGTTGCGGTTTTTTCTGGAACTTTCAACTTTTTGTCCACTTTTCACATGGAGTGAGTTATCATTTCATTTCATTTTAAGAAAATAATTGTTTAAATAAATAATTATTGTTTATGGCTACCTCTATTTACATTAGTGCTTAAAATTGCGGTTTTTTCTGAATTGTTTAACTTTGCTTTACCTTCTTAGTTGTGAACAAATAATAAATAGAAATTAGAGAGAATCATGTTTTAAATATTATTGTATTGTTCTAAGTGAATCATTTTTCTTCTTTCCCCAATGTTGAAAAAAAATTAATTGAAACAAAAAAGCTGCAATCATTCAGCGAAATTTGAATTTCGAATTTTCTACTAAAATTATGGATCTTCAACGCAGAAATTGAATTTTCAAGAAAGTAGTTCAACTTTCAACCAAAGAGCTGAATTTTCGACGTAAAAATATAAATTCATAATCAAAAATATAATGTTTGATATTTCAGAAAAAAAAATCATTTTTAATAAAAACAATCTGATCCACTCAACAATTATATCAATTCGATCTAATTGAATTCCATTCAAATTCCATTCAGGGCAAAGTTAAACATTTCAGAACAAACCACAACTTTCTAGTACTTATCTAAGAGAAAATGGTTAGAACAATAATAAATGGTTCAAATAAGCAGGCTTGTTAACTAGCATTAGTAATAACCTTACTCAGTGGAAAGTGGACAAAAAGCTCCAGGTTTTAGAAAAAACCATAACTTTTTAGTGTTTATCTAAGATAAGATATCCATCAACAGTAATTATTTGTTCAAACAATTATTTTCGTTGAGTAAAATCAAATGGTTAATCACATCAAGTGAAAAGTGGACAAAAAGTTGAAAATTTAAGAAAAAACCGCAAGTTTCTATCACTAAGCAAAGAAATTACTATAAGCAATGATAATAAGTGGTTTAAACGATTATTTTTTTAACATAAACTAATTATTACTTTAGTCTAATTGAAAACTGATGAAAATTTAATAATTGCAGAAAAAACCGCAACTATGTAGTATTAATCTAGAAGGAGATAACTTTAAACATTAACAATTTGTTGAAGCAATTATTTTTGCTAAATTTAATTGAACAAATACCTACTCTAAGTGAAAAGTGGAAAAAAAGTTGAGAATTTCAGAAAAAACCGCAATTTTGTAGCATTATTCCAAGAGAATATTGTTATAATTATCAACAAATTGTTTAAACAGTTATTTTTGTTACTAAATTTGATTATTACCTCGCTTCAACTAAAACGTTGAATATAAGTTGAAAAATTGAGAAAAAACCTTGACCTTCTAACCCTTTTCTAAGAGAAAGTTGCTGAAAACAATTATAAGTTGTTTAACAAATTTATAAAACAGATTATGGGCGTGAACTTTGAGATGTAAGATTTTATTCGTATTTTGTGACTCATTGTGAAGAGAAATAGTGAATTTCGAATTCGATTCACCTAATGTTTAGAATTCTGAATGAAATTTACAAAGACGTCTTTTTTTCATATGGGAAATAAATGTTAAACTTCATGGGTCTTGCGCCACCTCTAAATATTGTTTTTCTTTCATTTAAATGCATTTATTTTTTCATTGATTCTATCAAATTTTTGGGCGTTTTGCATAGAAATTCGAAAAAGAATTTATTGGTCCAACCCAGTGGACATATGACAACAACATTGGAAGTCCTCCTGTTTCTATCTGGTTTTCAAAAAAACTAAATAAGAACCGTTATTTCAAAACTGTTTTTTTTCACTCCAGATTCTTCAGCAGGAATTATATAAAATTTTTTATTGGATTCGAATGATGTCGCTGAACTCGAAATGCCTTTCGGGTGATGATCATTTCCGTTTTAATATGGTCATCGCGCAAGCAGAAGCTATCCGGTTGAAAATACATACCTCCATATAAAAAATATTGGTCTTTTTATCGTCCAAGGCTATAAAATATCGCATGCTATACATAAAAGTAACAAGGTTATCAGCCTTTATACGGTAAAGGCATGCTAATACACCATCGGTTCCTTTTGATATCGGCAATCACCCTTGCACTGCTCTGCTCCACTTCAATCACTACCCCACCCGCCTTGATTGCCCATCTGATTGGAAGGTTTCGCAGCATGATTTCCTGTACGAAATACGTACATGTGGAAAAGAAACTCACTTTCTTTGGAATCATACAACTTCCGTCGTATTCAACCTTTGTGATTCGCGACTACTACCAAGAAAAGGCGTTGCTGCGGTCTCAAAATGAAATTCTTTCGTTATACTTATATCAAGATTCCTGAGAATTTTCTTCCCATCTGAGAAAATGAGTCGAACCACATTTCTCATGTCTGAGTTTCTCGAACTTTTCTTTAACATATCATATAAAGAATCTTTTTATATATGAATATACATCGATGAAGAAAATGGAACAGGAGAAGCATTTCTCTGACAAGTCTGCTCTTTAAATTTTTTGATTGAAGGACTAGTTTCTTGAATGAAAAAGTAGAGCGGTCGCAGGCCCGCCGACAGAAGCTTTGCTTTTCTGCTCTGAAAGGAAAACATAAATTTGATTGTTATTTTTTACAGCAGGAAGTACAAAGTCGATCGCGATTATTGGAGATTAATATTTCAAAGAAGTTGAATTATTAATGTTTGTCAGTTTCAAGTGTAATATGTAGACATGAATTAATCTCTAGTCAATGTTATATAAAATATACAATTTATTGT
>WSXT02198955.1:0-18942 GCA_011762715.2 Neuroterus valhalla
AGATGTGATATATGCGTTATATGTAAAGACTCTGGAACCCGTGAAAGGGAGAGAGTATAAACAAATATTCCAAGTAATGATTTCTTATGTACCCACACTAACCTTGCCCTCGTCGGAAACAATGGGAAATCTACGGTGACAGGTTTGTCACGTTATAACTCGTGAACGGTAAGTCTCCCAAGAAAAGTTTTTTCATAAATTTTGTAGGGTTTTTTGAGGCAAACAAGTTTTTTTTTGACAGTTTTGCGAAAAAAGATGTTTTTCTGTGCCAAAAAGCGAGAAAACGCTCTTTTTGGTACTTTAGCGTCATCTATTAATTGCACTTTTCATCGCAGCATGTCGACCTAATTAAAAAATATGTAGAAAACATTGCTCCCAACCTTTTTTGTTCTAAAAAATTTTCCCAGAAACCTACCGTTTCCGAGATACATCAAATCCAAAAACTTTTTGAGTTTCCTAAAAAATTCACCCCTGAACGATCCCGCATTTCTTAGGTTGAGCTTTTCAAATGCTCTCCTAGCGATTTCCTCAAAAAAAATTTTCATGGTATTTTCCCCAAAATTTGACAGATTGACTGTACTATACAAGACAACTGATAATTTTCTTCCAGGAGTTCTAGATTTGAAGAATAAAAAGCGAACGACAGATGGTCTTATATTTTTGATTCTTGAAACACAAGCTTTGATTGGTTCTTGGCTTTGTCTGCACATGATCGAGATTTGTTTATAAAATATCGATACGTGATGGAATGATTTATACCAAAGTACTTCTCTGGAGGTTGTGTCTCGCTAAGTTTAGTCACAATTATGCCATGGTACAATAAAATTCGTTTTTTCAACCGTCTATATTTTCTGTAATCTCTTTCTTTAAAACCCTCATTCTGATATTTTCATATGGAATTGTAAGCCTCTAATATTAAAGAATCCATTTTTTGTAACTAAAAGAATAGCAAACTATAACAGAATGTCGAGTTCTGAAGAACCTAGATCTGAAACACCCTCGCAAATAAATCTAGATAAGATAGTATAACAGATGGTGTGTTATTATGATAAGGCAGCTGCGATAATTTTCAGGTGTTAACTAAATTGATAAAGGTTTTCGTGACTAATGTCAAGCACGCGACCAACTTTCTTATATATATGAGACTTAGCGAAAAATGCAGCTTCGTGCATGACAAGCATCTCAGAGATCGCGTGCATCCGATGCATCAAGAGTAATCATCTCTTGTGTCGCGCGGCAACCTTGTCGGTTTCCTGAGCCCAAGGTAACGAATACCTTCTCCAATGGCGGCGATCCATTGATCGTTCTGGCTGTCACGCCGAATAAAAAGTCAAAGAAGAAAGAAGAAAGGACCATTTTTTACTCTCGTCAAGGAGTACTTCTGCCCTTTGGTAAATTGACTTATCGATTACAGAAACGAAAATGACCCGAGAAGATTTTTTATGGTGCTGTTTATGTAAAAGAGGTAATGTACAGTACAGAATGTATATAGAAGCGATAAATAAATTATTTCAAATTATACGGGTTATTAGTGGGATTAGTGATTATTGAGGTTACGATCTGATTGATCTCTAATATTTTTCTCTATACATATAGAAATATGAAACGGTTGATTTCATGAGTGATAGCGTCATCTAAATTCTAAGCTAGAATAACTTATGGATTTGAGTCTTTGAATGAAAAATGTCATGCTTGAAAAATCTCTACCGATTAAAATATTTCAAATTAGAATGATGAGAATTCTTTTCACTTATTTTTCTATTCGTGTAATGGATTATAAAGAGACATCAATTTCACAAATTCTTTTAGCAAGAGATTTTCGCCATAAAAATGTTGGAAAAGAAGGATTTTTTAAAATCTGAAACGCAGAATACTATAAGTAGATTGACACTGACTCCCTCACCTTCTCAATTGAAGCTTGACTCAAAGCATGCTTGTTCAAAAGTGCGAATACAACGAATCCTTTCATCTGCTTTCCTTCCCGGAACCACCGAAGCTTACGCCACCCCTGGCTGGCATGGAACCGGGTCGCGATGCCAAGCCGGCCAATAAACGGAGGTCAACGTCGCCGTCGACGTTGAAATAGGTTCGTACACTGACCTCCTGGCTTTCCATCTACTTTTACATCCCACTACGAGTATATTCTATACATAGGAAGACATTTGCCCAAGATGAGTCGTCTTTCATATTTTACGAAAATTTGCGATTTTAAGTAGCCTCTAGGAGTTGAAGCAATTTCGCGAACATTGAATTTTTCAATTTGCTTCATAAAAGTGCAGATGCATATATATAGAGACTTTGATGTTAGTGAAAAAACCTGAATAGCCTGTCTTAGAATTTCGGTACCATAAGATGGGCCCATCTTGGGGACTGAAAAATTATTTTATTTATTATTCAATACTAGAAAATTGGATTCGCAGTACACTGTTTAAACATTTATTGCATTTGAGACACATTATATGCACATGTAACATATTATGAAGCGAACAATAAGCATTGAATAAAGCTCATAAGGAAATGAGTATTAGAAAAGGTAAAAAGAAGTAAACTTTTGTAAGAAATTTTTTTGTACCATTAAGCCATAATCCCTTGTGGGGTAAGCGTAACTCGTAAAGAGTTTTGATTGGTTAAGTTGGATACACGAGCGGACACAGTCTCCCGCCAACATGCCAACAGCAAGTGGTATTCTCGAGCGGTTACCCATCCAAGTACTAACCGCGCCCAACGCACCTTAACATTAGTGATCGGAGGGGAACTGGTTTTTCAAGTGTGGTATGGCCGTTGGCCAATTTGTCTATCTTCATGGTTGGAACTTCATATTTCCGGTTGCACATTTAACTTTTTTTCTCCGTCTCATGTAACAGAATTGGTTCGTTTTGATCTTGAATTAAAAAATTTTTGTTTGAAGTATCAACTATTACACTTTCCTTCTAGAAAATTTTTCGCTGAAAATTTGATCACTTTGTGTCAGGTTAAACTGCATTGTAAAAAGTTAATTTTTTTCAAATTAACAACAGTTAGGTCTTCCTATAAAATTTATACAATTTGAGAAAATTTTAGGTCATTCCAGAGAACTCCCGCCGGAATTGGATATTTTTCTCACAGAAAGAATCAAATCTTTCAAAAAATTTACATAATCGAACAATTTTCGGTTATCTTAGGAAACTCACACGGAGATTGGATGTTTTTTTTTCAAAAAAAAAGTGGAGTATTCCGGAAAATTTACAAATTAAAAATTTGAAAATTGGAAACGATTCTAAATAAATGAATAAATTCGAACAATTGTAGTTTATTTTACGAATTTTTTGCCAAAATCAGATATTTAGGAAAAGTGAGGTCTTTTAGAAAATTTTCAAATTCTAACAATTTTAGATTATCTACGGGACTACTTGCCGGAATCGAATATTTTTCAGTAAACAGTAATATTGTTCGGAAAGCATGGCGGGTCGGACCATTTAAGCTTATGATGGGTCAATCTCGTCGAAAATTCTTCATTTTCGAGGAAAAATGATTGTTCTAACTAAAAACGCAACTATTCTATTTTTGGTTGAAAATTGTTTTTTTTTTGGAGCAAAAGTTAATTTTCATGGTTAAAATTCAAAATTTTTTGGTTGTACATTCAACCTTTTTTTAACTATCATTTTTTGATAGAATTTATTTACTATCGATTTCAAATAGAACACTTTATGGTAGAAATACCACTTATTACATTTTCCTTTCAGAGTGCGTCTTTTTTGTTGGAAATTAAATCACTTGGTTTCATTTTGAGTTATACCAATTTTCAAAAGGATAAGTCTGTTTGGGATAAAAATTCATGATTGTACTTGTTAATTTATTTAGAATTAAACTGTTTGATTGGAAATTAACCTTTTCATTGATGAATCATATTTTCGGGTTGAAAATTCAACTTTTTTGTGAAACTAGTTAGTATAGAATTTCACATTTTTCTGGATAATTTTCCTTTCTCGATTCAACTTTTTGGTGAAAAACAAATTTTCTTGTAGAAAAATGAGATTCCCTGGTTGCAATTATAATGGTTCGTAGAGAATTATTCCCTTTGACTTGAAAATTAACATTCTCTTCTCGTTGAAAATTTCATTGATCATGAATTTGGCATTTTTCAACTTTCGCAGTAGCTGTCTCAATACGAACTATTTTAGTTGGATTTGGTATAAAATAATTTAGATTTATTAGAAAAACTTAAATTTAGAAGAAAAACTTCCAAGTGTGACCAAAAAAATACGCATTTCCAACAAATTGCCCAAATACGAACTAGTTGAATTTTGTATGAAATAATTTAGCTTTACTAAAGAAAAACTTGAATTTAAAAGAAAAACTTCCAAGTGTAACCACAAAAAATACATATTTCCAACAAATTGTCCAAATACGAACTAGTGTAATTTTGTATAAAATAATTTATCTTTATTAAAGAAAAACTTGAATTTAGAAGAAAAAAATTCAAAAAGCGTCAGTAAATATCTTCAAAGCTGGTTTTCCTTACATCAATAACCAATCTATATAAAACGGATAAGCAGCATTTTTCTGACAATTTTGTTAATAAAAAGGATATGCAAAAGTTTGAGAGCTTATAGTATGTTAGATGTTGAGTAACAACCACTTACAGTTTTAAATAATCATAAACTGATCAATTAAAACTTCTAAAATAGGTCAATATTCCTTGTATAAAGATCCAAAATAATGATAATTTTTATTTTTGTTTTTTTAAATTCACTTGCATTGTAGGAAAATAGCACTCTATAAATGAAGCGTGCTCTAGAACTGCTGTGTATTGTGCGTCACTTGTCATAAGGGTCATTTAATATGTCAAGATAGGTACAAAATAATCCTTGTGGTAAGTAGCATAAGAAGTATACTGTTGTAGAGCACGCTTCACTTACTTACATAATTGATGAATGTAATGTGTTAATACAAAAATACATATAAGAGGAGCTCGCCTTAGACTCGGAGAACTTTCCCCTACATGAGCAACTAGAAACCTAGTAAACCCCTTCCATAGTAAACATTCACATGTGTGCGTTAAAAGGGATAAAACTTGTAGGCTTTTAACTCCCAGCAGTTCTTAATTAGGACGCGTTTGACTTTTCAATTATTTACGGAAAAAATATTCTACACTTCTAACTTTCACTGAAATCAAATCCAAAATTCGATATTATTTAATTAAAGAGCAAATCAAGTTTTTAGCATTAAATTCTAAGTTTTAATGTTTAGAGATACACGGAGAAAGGTATTTCATTAGCTGTTACAAAAAGTTTTGTAAAGGTCGGAACTAAATGCTTTTTTGATCAATTTCGATATTTATTTCGAGCACCTCTGTAATACGGACAGTAACGATTACCATACTTGAAGTGGTTCCAAAAAACTGTTTACAGGAATCACGGAAGAATTTGGCGTTTTATTTCCAAATTATCTTTTTTCAGCCGACTTTCAGAAAAATTGTCTACATTCGAGAGTTGTAGGAAAGAATGCAGAAAACATTTTTGAAAATAAGTTATCTTTCTGTTTTCTGGCTACAGAGACTTTTTCTTTCCCCCTTGTTTGTTTCTATCACTTAAAAGCCCTTAGATGTCATGAATATCTTTGACATGTCTGTGAATTTCAAAATGTTTTGTTTTAACAGGGGTCCATCAGACAAAATGACCGTGCAGAAAATTTGAATCAAAACGCTGAAAAATTTTGCTAATGGTCGAGTTAAAGACTCATTAAATAGGACCAAATGAATTATACTTTTTCATGGTCCTGAAACACTACTTTTCCATATGGTACTAATTTAAATTTTCATAGTTTTGTTTCTCGGACCACCCTAACTCATACAAGAGTGGGTAATTCTGAATGGTGAAAAGAGTGGAAAAAAGAATAAAAGTGATACTGAATACACGCAAGCATGCTCCCAGCTCTGTATATGTAGTAGGGGGAGGGGCACGTGAGCCCTTGCATGTAAGTCGCTATGGCGCGTAAGACTTTATTGATAAAAGACTTAAAAAATTCGGTTTACATCTACTTTTCTGCCTACATGCCACTGGACCGGAAAGGCTTTCTTGCGCGAAAAAAAAATACGCGAAGGAACGCACCCGCAAGGGCGACGGACGAAAGTAAGGGGACAAACGCCTGCTGAAAATAGAAGCTCGAGCAAGGGGTAGGGACTCGTTTATACTTATAGTTAGCCGCTGACTAGAGCCCTGCAGAATGCGAAACAAAATTTTCCTCTGTCTCACTCTGACCCACGCAAAGCCCCCTTTTTGCCTTTTTTCTTATTTCGTCTCAAACTCTTGCCGCGAAAACGGGCAAAGTTCCGTCTCCCGAGAAACCTCGTGCGTTCCTATGCATCTCAACTTCAAAGTTTTACACTTTGTGGGAACTTCCTGAGAAGAAATCGTTCTTGAGTGATTGTGAAAAAGAAATCTGCAGACGGGTTGGGTATAGGAAATTTTTCGAAGAAAGTTTCATGGAACTGAGACGGGTATATTCTCATTTTGCTTGTTCCAATGAGAACATTTTTACTTCAGGTTGAGGGGCCTTATGAATATTTTGAAATTCCGTGTTTATGAATGTTGTCAAAAAAAGTTAAAGAGGGGCGAATTCGGTATCTTGGAAATAGGAGGAAATCCCTGGGATCTTCTTTAAAATCAGTCGAAAACCCGGAAAACCCCTGAGAAAACCACATAAGGAACTTTTGAATTCCATGAGATTCCTTGAAATGTTTTCAAGTTTTCAAAATCTCGAGAACTACCTTATAATCTAGCGGAATTAGAGAAAATTCCCGAAATCCTTTCGAATTCTTTATCATCAAATTCTGGTTATTCCATATAAAAATCCTTCGAAATACCTTATAATCTTATAAAATCGAATGAAATATTTTTCATTATTCTCTATTCTTCTTAAACTCCAAAAATATGATAAAACTTCGAAATCTAAGGTACTTTTAAAAGTCAAGGGGTGGACTGATTCACATTGTGCGGTTAGCTCAAATAGTATTTACCGAATTTAGACAACTTTTTCAAAGAAAAAAGCTAAAGCACTTCTTATAAGGAAGCCCAAAATAGTGTTCATGTATGAATTAATTTAATGCTAACTTAAAATGAGCATGCAAACTATAACTTTGTAAAATCTTGAGAGTAAATTATGCTTGATTCAATTTTGTGGTGTAAATGGGTAATATTCAAAAATTCTGAACCTGCTAAATTTAATCCATAACATCAATTAAATTTCTCCGCAAAAACGAAGAAGAAAACCTGGAAATATACACGCGTATGAAATAACGCGCTGAAAAATGTTGAATAAAGTATCTATAAAATCTTGTAATAGCCTAGAATATCCACTTGAAACTACTATAATTTTTCGTTCCTCGGCCAATAACTACCGTTCATCAAGCGATAATTTTCTCTAAGGTAGCGCAATAACCATTTTGCGTCTAGCGGGCACTATTGCAAGAGCTATAATGTAATGAAATATTTAACTTCTAGTGCCTCGTCCCTTTAAAAAAGCTTTTTCAATTCATTAAAGAAGTGACGATCTTTCATTTTTATACCTGCAATCATATTACATTTAAAAATATTATATGATTTGTGTGAATGCTTTCCCTAAAACGGATCATTTTTGTCGAAGAACAAAGTAAAAATATTGAACAAATTGTTTTCTCCGAGTTCTATTTATATCCTTTTCCCGTGCTTCGCAGCAAAACATTGGGCTGTTGGGAATTAGCACAAAGCATGAGCTCGGTTTAACAGCTGATAAATAACATGCTATTCAGTACGATGGTCCCCATTCGAATAAAACCGAGCAAAGTAATGCTTAACGTTGTTGGTCGGACAAGGACACAAATATCTATAGATATTTGTTAATATAGTAAATATATTATTTAGTATAGTTAATATATTAACTATCCGTTAGAGAATCAGAGGAATTTTCCAACGTATTGATAAGGAACTTGAAGAGAATAGATAAAATGAAAAATGTTCACTTATCACTTGCTTATTCAAGTTCTCCCCGAAATGTGAAAAATTTGAACTGGTAACTACCCCCCCCCCCCCCCCCCCAAAGTTTTTTCCGCGCTCGCGTTGCTCACTCATCTCACTTACTACTATGACTGAGGTAAATGTAGAGACGGACATGTCGCTGAATCAGGACTTGTATTTTTTGTGAGTTATGTGTTTCCATGTTCCTACTATACCTGTATCTGTACTATAGGCTATCAATCCCAAGGAACTCTTTCTTGATTTAATAAATTAAATGAATAACTCAAGTCAGAAATTCGTGCACGTTTAATGCTTTACATTCATGACAGAAATTAATAAAATCTGTGATTCTTCATAATGATTTATAAAGTATCCAGAATCTTCTGTGTCAGGCATCACTCTTCTCCTAATAAACATTTTTCTTGAATACATCCTCATCCTTGAATACATCTTTTGCTTCTTTAAGGTCCATACTTCTTTTTATGCAAGCTTTTGAGTTTTGACACCACCTTATAAAATGTCTTAGCTCCAGAGTTTCATTTACAAATTCTAGCCATTCCTTCTTTGGTCTTCATCTGGGTACGCTACCAATCCCCTAACATGAATGCACTTCCTTCGTTAACCGTTCTTCATTCCTTCCCTTTACATGCCCAAACCATCCCAGCTTATTTCTTTCACTTTTGTCAATGAGTGTTCCTAGTGTTCGTGCATAAACTGTGATTAGCGATGAATTTTTAACACTTTTTATTTGGGTTGATTGTTGGAGAAAATAATTATCGGAATCCCGAGTCAGAGCGATGTTTGTCATGAAACAAGTATGTTGTTTAAATAACCATCATATGACGATTTTAAATTCCCGGTTATTTCCCGGTTTTGCACGGTCAAAAGTTTTTCAATTTTCCTGGTCAACTTGAAGTAAAATATTTAGATCTATCGCAGAACGCGAAAATTCCTTTTTATTCTTGACGTTCATTCTGAACATCCTTCAACGCAACGGATCAAAAATTGCAAAATAAATAAATTTTGAGAAGAATATTCAAATATACGAAAAAAAACATTCCTTTTACGAGGATTGGAACAGTTAAACTTATAATTGAAAAAATCAATTCACGATAACGAAAAAAAAACGGATTTACAAACAGATAGTTCATTTTTTAACCAAGAAAACGAATTTTCAAATTAAAAAATAAATATTTAACTGGAGCACTTCAATTTTCAACCATGAAGGGTAATATGCAAGCATGAAGATTATCCAAGAAAAAATACAACGTTTGAACAAAATAGTCGAATCTCGAACTCCAAAAAATAACTGTTTCCAACGACAAATGGAACACTTTAATTTTTAGTTTAAAAAACCAATTTTAAACCAAGCATAAGAGTTTCAGGCCATAACGAAGAATCTTCTACTGAAGGAGTTAAGTTTTCAAAAAGATTAATGACCTTTTACTGGAAAAGAGAAATTGTCATCGAAAATTTGAATACTCAAATTTTTAATTGGAAAAATTGGTGTTGAACTGAACAATTGAATTTTGAACTTAAACTATGGAATTTTCAAATGGAATAAGTAAAATTTTCAGTTGAAAGAAAATACATACAAGAAAAGAAATCAACTTTCAAAAAACAAAAAAAAACTAACTTTCAAACAAATTATTACATTTTTATACAAAATGATGAAGAATCATATGAAATTCTAAATATTTAACTAGAGTAGTTGAATTTTAAACCAGAAAAACGAATTTTTAACTGAAATGATGAACCTTCAACTAGGATAGTTCAATTTTTGACAAAAAATTAATTTTCAAGCAAAAACGACCATTTTCCAATGAATAGGTGGAAGTTTGAACTATGAAAATGAAAATTTGTGTACAAAAAAAAAGAATAGTGACATTTTTGTCTTGAAAAATCAATTTCAAACCAAACATAAGAGTTTGCAACTAGATGAGTGTCAGATGAATGAGGAATAGCAAATAACACGCGATAAAACATTTTTTCGAAAAAATTCAGACGATAATTCTGTCTGTATGTTTTGGCTACTATCAATTCGATTATCAAATTTAATTCAGCTAAAAAAATCTCACAGAGCAACAAATTTTCAAAACGTTTCACTCACAATGAAAAAATTAAAAATTCTATCACGTATAATCTTTTTATATAAAAGGAACGATAAATTCTTTAAATCAAATGATAATATATCTTTTTGACTTATAAAAAGAAAGCAATCATTTCTCGTATTTTTTCGGTAGAATTATTAATAGTCTAGGTTGAGTTTAAAAAATTCCCAGTATATAAATGAAATTCCCGGTCCTTTCCCGGTCTTTCCCTGTTTCCCGGTCAAGTCGGCACCCTAGGAATACAAATTCTGCATTCAATGATTAAGAGTGAAATCCCCATGTTCATTATTTCTCCATATAAAATCAAATATCCTCTTTTCCTCATGAGCAGAGATTTCGATGCGTGTGATCAAAGATGTGTCCTTGGAAGCCTAGAATCTTGAATGATCCTCTTTCTCTCTCCTCATTCTCGTGCTTAATCTCGCATGATCTGATCGATTCACCCCAGCTGGATAGGTATGAAGTATGAGTATACATCCACTCAACTCAACCACTCCGGCGAGCTTCTTATAATGCAGGGATGTACCCCGAGGGTTTGACGCGCGCGGATGCGGCAGACTATGAGCCTCTAGCTATAGCCTATAGTGCCCTATAGATAGCCTATGCGGTACCACCCAAATGAATTCAGACGGTTATTGCTACTGGGATCTGGGATGCGAAGATTACCCCAAGGTAATCCCGATCGTGGCTCGCAGCACGGAAACGACCTATAGCTCCCTTTTCCCTCGCGCATCTTCCACGTGAAAGAAAGAGAGAAGAAATTCACTCTCCTCCTCCCTTTAACCATCATTCTTCCAATCCTCTTCCTCCTTCTCTGACCTGCTCTATTCGCAGACTCCGGCGAACGGAGGAAGCAACCGATTAAGTTTTTGCTCACTCACAAATTAGAGGTCGACTTGAGCGGAAGGGAGATGAGAGAATGGCTCCGAGTTTGGAGGGAATGACTGAGATGGAGTGAGAAGGACAGACAGAGAGAGAAATTCGAGAAGGGGGAGAGACAGTAGACCGATCAAATGGGCAGATTCGTGCACCTGTTCAACTTGGTGTGCACCACTCCTCTGACGCCCACCCAGCAATGGACAACCTGGATCACAACACAGCTTCCTTTCTTTCATTTCTTCTTTTTGCGACTCGTCTGGATCTCTCTCAAAAGGTTCGTCATTAGGGTGAAGTAGGGAGCTCGATTCGTCCTTCAAGAGGAATTCAGGGTCGACGAAAATAATGTGCAGAGAAAAAATTCGGAAGCGCTATTTCTGATGTTAAGGTTGTAGATGGGTAGAAGTCGAATCCCGTTGATTATCTTGGGGTGCGGTTGGGCTGAAATTATTATAAACTACTGACGACCTGATATCATGATCTGATATATTATTTTGTCTGGGAACCGAAAATTTCTTATGAAACAATAAATATGTTGATGAGGAAAAAATATCAAATTGAAAAGGGTAAAAGAAAGGAATGATATATTATATTGAAACATTAAAAATGTCTTAGTTCTAAACTTGGGCTGGAAAATTCCAAATTGAAAGCGCTTATACTCAGACAAGCAAGATTACTTTGCAATGATTTATACCTACGGTATTTGCTTCAGAGATTGATTAGCGACCGATACGAGTGGCTTGAAAACCAGGCCCTTCACAAGGACCTATAAGCTATAAATAAGCAGAACTTTGAAATTATTCCTAATTATGATAAATTGCTATTATGAATTAATATTTATTATTATTAATTTTTTTCCAAGACTATGTTGGTTTGAATATTGAACGTGATTTAAGAAGGTTTTTAGAATTTTATATCAAACGAGCTGTACAAAAATGAGCTAATAATTGTTGTTGAGCGTGCAACATTGAAAATACGCTTTTTTTGGTACTTTAGCGCCATCTATCAATTGCGCTTTTCATTGCAGCATGTCGACCCAATAAGGAAAGTTATAGAAAACATTGCCTCCAATATTTTTGGTTCTTACAAATTTTCCCAGGAACCTACCATTTCCAAGATATATCAAATCCAAAATCTTTTTGAGTTTTCTCAAAAATCCGCCCTTGAACGATCTCGCATTTTTCAGGTTAAGCTTTTTGAATGCACTTCTAGCAATTTTCTGGTCTAAATGAAATGAGAATATTTCAAAAATTTCGTCAGTTATATGAGTTGGTGCAGTGGATTTTTGATTTCCGAATGGTGAACAGAATCTTCTGTTAGAACTGATCAAGATGTCCGGAATGAGAATCTTAGATTGGAATCGTAGAAGACATTATATAATCAGAGTAGTTTCTTTTAGTTTCAATTTTTTTTCTCACCATGTGTTGCTTGTGGCTACGGAGATGTGCTCAACTTTGCTAAGAGTTGATTTGGTCTGTTGATAGGGGATGCTATTATCTGCTGTTGAGCGTTGCTATTGACTGCAGCTGAGGTTTGTTATTGTCCGTTGCTAGCATGTTATCAACTGTTGCTTAGAGGGTTATAGGCCATTTATCAGAAGGTGTATTGATATTTTCTGAAGAGTTATTCTTGTCCATTTGTGTCGGATTTTATTATCCATAGCTAAGGCTTGATATTGACTATTGCTAAATGTTGACATTGAACAATGCTAGGGAGCTGTATTGATCGTTGCTCAGGGTTATCATTGACTGTTGCAGAGGGTGTTTGACTGTTGCTGACTGGTGTTATCATCAACTTTTGATAGAGTTTATTATGACCCATTACTAAGAATTATTATTAACTGTTGCTACGGAGTTGTATTGATCGTTCATATGGGTTTTTATTGAACATTGCTAGGAGTTTATACCGAACGTGCCTAAAGATTGTCTATAAGAATTTTTAGAACTCAAAAAAACTCGTTTGTTTAAAGTAACAAAATACGTTATGAACTTCGGAATCGAACCTACATATATCAGTTTCAATTAAAGCAGATATCCATAACTGTATAGCATATATCCTGTTGTAAAAGATGAAATATAATCATGTTGTCTACTACCTGATTAACGAAGCAATCAATCTGGTTCGAGAACACAGGGGGAGATGACTAAGACTTGCGAATATTTTGTGCCAAGTGAAAATCGTTGAAGCATAATCATTATCATTTACCATGCATGATGTTGTCCACATACCGGAACCGGGAAAATATAAACCGGTGCTTTTATTTATTGCACGTACACGACGTGACCAGGCGTCAGACATCAGCGCTGTTCTGAGCCTGTGGCTGTCTATAGAGGAATATTAGAGACTGTTTCTCCACATATCGACCAGCCCATTTTTTAAACTTCAAAAAACCCTAATTTTTCACCTGATACACTTCCTTCACATTAATATTCACGTAGAAAAGATATCACAATGCTATCAATTTTCAACTTCTATTTTCTATTCTTTCTTAAAAATGTGTTTCATTTTATCTTACAGTTAGAGACTTTAAGTCTCCAAGATCTGTAGAATAAACTTCGATAAAATAAAACTAATCTAAGATACAGTAAAATTCAGATATTCGATAATATATATTATTTAAATAAACAACATTTACGAGAATGAATATAATACCTAAAGGAAATCAACAGTTCGATAGTAAAAATGGACAATAACCTGCAATTTCTTGAAGGCATTTATTCGATTTTAATCAAATCGAAACTTCCAATCTCTAAAGTTATATTTCCTTCTATCTTCTCTTAAAACTGATGGTTATGGTTCTGCTTCAAGCGCAAGAGAAATGCAAAGGCTTTCATCGATTGCTCTTATCTCGCGAACCATAGAAAACGTATTGAAAGTAGAACTCATAAGATAATGGGGTTTAGCTAGGCTGCACGTGCTCGATCAATAGAGTACATGATTAACTCTCAAGATAAAATATTAACAACAATCACGGCACTTCCTTATCCTATAATTTTACAAGAAAGTGTAAAAATTTATATTTTATTGCTATTATACTATTTTTATTCCTATACTTTCTACATATTTATGTAATGATTATATTATGGTACGCCCGAATTCCCCCCATGAAATCGTTTCATTAAGTGGCGACGAATAAGAAGAAAAATGCAGGTAAAAACATGAATTAGACAAGAAGCTCTTGTAATTCACTCCCAGAGAAAACTGGAAAAGGGTAGCTGAACCACGCGACGTGCTTCATCTTATTCAACTACCTGTTGCTCAGCACATAAAAGAGATTCCTGAAGATAACTCTCCAGAGGATGGCAGACGCTTCATCTTTTTACTTTTTTTTTTACTCAACTTCTTATCTATCAACGCAAGTGGAATGAAGCGTAATACATTTTGTTTCCGCTATAAAAAGGTTGAATTCGGTAATATAATGCATAAGGTCTCCTGAAAGCTGGTTCGACTGCATAACCACAGGTTCAAAAGGTTAAGCTATGAAACATACACTGAGACACTGTTTTATTGGGCAGTCATCTTTCCCTCTACAGCTACCTGGTGTCTCTTCCCCTTCCAGTGGAAGCAACCCCCTCAGTTTTATGTGGACATAATTGAATCTTCGAAAAAGGGAAAGCTACGTAAAACAATCTAGTAAATATATTAGTGAACCTCAATAAATTTGAATTTGAAAGTCTACCATTTTGGACGTTCAAATTGAACATCAGTGACTTTTTATTAAGAATTAGTTCCCTTATTTGGGTAATTAAAATGAATTTGGAATTCAATCCCCATGCATTCGTTAATAGAAAAAGAATATACGATTTTCAAACATTGAATATGAAATTTGAGAATTCCAACTTTCAAATCGAAACTATTCAAATCTCAACATTGCAATTTTATAGGCATCCTAAACTGTTTTGTTTGGAATATTTTCAATTCCAAATTATGGAACTTCAAATCCCCTTAAATGGAAAGTTTACTAATTTACAAATTTTTAATCTTAAATCAAATTAGAAAGTTTATCAATTAGGAATTATTCTATTTGAGAAAACGTAAAATTACAATCATTATAATTCTTTTATCATTCTTATAACTTTTAATGAAAAAAAATTTGGAAAAAAGTTTTAATTTTCAAATTATTCGATTTGAAAACATATTCATATTATTAATGAATCATTTTAGCTTTAGTTTCAACTGGGACCGAACAATTCAAAAATGAGTTTCTGAACATTTGATAAATAAAATGAACTAATTTCGAAAATAAAAAAAACAGGAGTAAAGAAACTCAAAGTCAGTAAAAAATGTTCAAATTTGACCTTTTTTCAATTCAAGCTGGTTCATTAAAAAATTGGGAGAGTTTGAATGCTCATCTGGAAATGATTAAATTTCAATTACATTCAATATGAAATTTTTCGACTTAAACTTATTCAAATTAAAGTTTTGTAATATGTATTTCAAAACTTTGAATATATACAATCTGGAACGTTTTAAAACAACAAAAATTTTCAAGATTTTATATCCCAAAGGTAAATTTAGAAATATTTATCTTTGACGAATATTAATTGGAGCATATTCAATTTCAAATGGAAAGACTTTGAATTGCTTATTATCCTATTTTTAAACTTTGAGCTGAAAATTTTATAATTCCCATTATTCCTAACATCCACAAATGTTTAATTTTTCTAATTTTAAGGGCTTTCTATTTCAAGAAGTAGAAACTTTCAATGTCCAATTCTTTTATTTCCAACACTTTTGGTCATAAATAATAACATTTGAAACTCATCCCATTTGCAATTGTCCTATTATCTCATTTGCATCTCAAACTGATTCAATTTTGAACATTTTTTATTCGAGAATTATTCCAATTCATTGTCTTCTAATATGAAATTTTCTTTATTTAAAAACTTTTTTTGATATTAAAAGATTTGATACTAGGAGTTCCTAATTTGAAATAATTAAAAACTTTATAACTTCATGGTTCATTCGAGCTTTTTTGCATTTGAATACTTTGGAAATTCTAAAAAATTTGAACTTATTTCATTTAAAAAAGTCCTACTTCCAGAATTGTATTCCGAAATAAGTCGATTTTGAATGCTACGAATCAGAAATTATATATATCCTTTCAAAACTATATACTCTCTCCAAAAATGGTAAATTTTACACCTTTAAAATTTTTTAATCAGAGGTGTATACTCCGGAATAATTAATTTTTGAACTCTCTGAACTAGAACTCATTCAATTTGAAATTCTCTCGATTTGAAATTATTCAACTGGGAGTAGTTGAAGTTTGAAATTTTCGAATATTCAATCCGAAACTATCCAAATCTTAACTTGCAATTTTATAGGCACCCTAAGCTGCTTCATTTCGAATATTCTCAATTCCAAATTATGGAACTTTAAATCCTCTTCGATGAAAAGTTTACTATTTTCCAAATTTTTAATCTGATATCGAATATAAAAGCTTTTTAATTAGGAGGACTTGCCCTTGCAGCTAGCCCAGGACTCAGGGGCTTCTTTACTCCTGTTTGTTATTTATTTTTCAAACAAGTTCGTTTTATTTATTGAAAGTTTAGAAACTCATTTTTGAATTGTCCAATCCCAGTTGAAACTAAAGCTAAAATGATTCATTAATTATATGAATATGTTTTCAAATCGAATAATTAGTAAACTTTCCGTTTAAGGGGATTTAAATCTCCATAATTTGCAACTGAAAATATTCCAAATAAAACCGTTTAGGATGCCTATAAAATTCATTTTAATAATCCAAATAAGAGAACCAATTATTAATAAAAAGTCAATTATGTTTAATTTGAACGTCCAAAATGCTACACCTTCAAATTCATTAAGGTCCACTAAGATATTTACTAGATTGTTTTGCGTAGCTTTCCCTTTTTCGCTGACCATTTTCAAATTGAATTTATTCAGTTCAATTTCAATTATTCAATATTCAATTATGTTCCAAATTAAACATTTCAATGTACAATTTTACATCCTTAAATATATCTTTCCAGTTCAAAGTTGTCCTACATCTTCAATTTCAAAAGCGAGAATGATTATGGGATTATGCCATTATGGGATATATTTACGATTGTGGAGGGCATTGCCTCGCAAGGGACCGAAAATCGTAGGAGAAGCCGTACGGAGAGAATTCTGGTGGCAGCTGAGGGGGTTGCGTCCACTGAAGGAGTAAGAGACACCAGGTAGCTGTCGAGAAAAAAATGATCGCCCGTTAATTAATGTATTTTCTCTTATTTCATTCTAGAATTTCCTTTTCCAATTTATTGACGCTCGGATAGAGTTGTTTCCAAAAAAATGTTTTTGTATGCACTGAATGTAAGAATAATTGTGAAGAGAGTAAAGTGCAGAGTTAAATTGGCATCAGGGAGTGAGAAAGGTAGAAATTCCGTGTCGATAAAATAAATTCACGTGAACCACTATTTATCAGAAGAAAATGAAAGAGTTGTGAAATGCCGTATGCTTATAGCTTAAGGCTAAAAACGGTCAATAGTGCTATTATTAGTAATAAGTTTTATTTTTTGTTCAGCAATAAAGGCCAAGTTTACGGCATTCCTCAAATGCTTAGAATAACGCGCTGAATGAAATGCGGAAATGTCAACTGCTTGAGGCAACTGTATTTAGAACAGTAGATCTACTCTACAGTAGAACACAGGGACTGTAGAATGTAGAAGTCGACTAGTAGAAGATTGCCATGAATCCGTAAGTACGAGCCAGCCAAACTCAATAATACCGATTAGGAACATGTCTCACGTGAAAGAATGTCTCTACTTATTCTAAATCCAAATTACGGAATTATTCAATTCTATGAAGAAAAGAGTGTTCGTTCCAAGCTAAGTATATTGAATATAGTCATTCGATCTTGAATTTCAAACTATTAGGCATTATTCAACAGAGGTACAGAAATAAATATTCTCTGAGCCTAATTCAATGAAATCGATGTGATCTTTTTAGACCAGATTAGCTCTCCTAATATTATAAACACGTAAAAACTTGGAACTATCAACATTAAGTTTATTTCTTTTCGAATTTGCATTCCAGAACACTTAAAGTAATTTAAAATAAGATCCTTCAAAACTTGAACATTAGGTTTTGCAGTTTAGAATATTTTGATGTTGATCAAATGAAGATTACACAGGATGTCGCTTTTTTAAGGGGAATAAACATACGTCAAATCACTTTTTTTGGGTAAACGTTCAGTATGTTGTACCAAGTTCTTCTCAAAAAGAGGAAATTTCTTGGTCCAATTGAATTTCAATAATTTTCATTTATAATTAATAATAATAATAATAATAATAATAATAATAATAATAATAATAATAATAATAATAATTTTTCATGTACAATGTAAACTTAGCTTCCCTCCAATTTTAATTCCAAATTAAAATGATTTCAAATACTGAAGATTAGGTACTTAAAATTCAAATACTTGACCTTTTCGTTTTCAATAAATTCTAATCAATGATCTAAATGATTTCGAACGCTACCAATGGAAGAGCAGTAAAAAATGTATGCAGGTCGTGCAATTTCTTCCAGCGAAAAATATTTAGAGCAAGTATCATTTTTGAAGTAAACTCAGCCTAGAAGCTGATCAATAAACTTCATATAGTACGGCGGCCTCCATCCGAGTATCGCGGAGTCAAGCGCTGCTTAATTTCGGCGATCGAACGAGAAGCTTTAGAAAATTCCATATAGCCAAGCGAATAAATAAATCCAAGTAAAAAATCCAGGAATGATACACAATTTTCGAAAGTTTGCGTAAAAAATCTGAAATTCATGAGAAGATACTGAAAAATATTTTCCAAACTCAAGAAAAGAGTATTTTTTAATTTAAAAAAAAAAAATAAAATAAAAAAATAAAATAAAAAAAAAAAAAAAAAAAAAAAAAAAAAAAAACGGGCGAATTTTTTCTAAAAATTTTCAAAAAGTCCCAAAAAAAATAAAACCCAAATTTTACACCAAAAATTTCTTGTAATAAACTTCCA
>WSXT02198966.1:0-18942 GCA_011762715.2 Neuroterus valhalla
TGTACAACAGCAGGGTTCCCAAACCGGGATACCATACCAGGTCATTCACCTGCAGACTTTCGTGCATCTACAGGCAAAGAGGACCGGGGACCGGTCTTTAGTTTTGCCAAATACCAAAACTCCATGGAAGAGCACCATGTAATCTACGGTAATTTCAAGGCCCTCTAATGATTTAATTTATGATAATATTCAAAATGCTTTCAAGAAATTTATTCATCTTCAGTAACTGGAGATCAGAGTAGAAACCAAGTGTAATCATTGCATCGATTTCAAGGTAAAGTTCATCTGCAACAAGAATTACCTTCACGTCTTTGAAGTTTACTAACAATTTAATATTACTTGCAACAAAATACATATAAGTTTTTTCTGAGATTCGTATGTCAGACATTGACAATTGTATTATCTTATCATTTCACTAGATTTTTATCATTGCTCAAAATGCATCTACAAAAGAATGACTTTCCATGCAGATGAACAAATTATAAATCAAACGGTTCAGTTTTCAACCAAGTTGATTCAATTTCCAAACAATTAAATGAGTTCATTAACCAAGAAGATTAATTTTATGAAAAAGACGAATTCTTAACAGAATACATCAATTTTTAATCGCATGGTTGCATCTATAGCCAAGAAGATTTATTTTCTACTATTCGGATAAAAATAGTTGAATTTCTTACTGAAAAGAACAATTTTCTTTACAGAATGCATTATTTTCTGATGAAATAGTTTGATTTTTGAAAGGAAAGTTTCATTCTAGAAATTCATTTTTCACATAAAAGATTGATATCCAACCAAACAACAATTTTTCATCATATAGTTGCTTCCAACCAAAAATATCAATTTTATTTCAAAACACAAACGTCTACGAAACACCTATAGTTTCAACCAAAAAGTTGATTCCTAACAATGGATTTTCAACTGAGAAGACAAATTCTCAACAAAGTACATCAATTTTTAATTGAATGGCCGGATTTTTCAACAAATAATTTTTCTAATCAAAAGACGATTTGTTTTAATTAATGAATCTGTTATCAAATAGTTGACCTCCAAACTAGGAAGAATAGTTTTCTACCAGGACGACAAATTTTTGAAACTGATGCATAGATTTATATTCGAATAATTAAATTCAACGAAATACTACAATTTCTGTAAAGAAAGTTTGATTTTGAAACGAAATGTTAAGCTCTTTGAAAAGGAAGGTTGATTTTCTACCAAGGGGAGAAATTTTCATCAAAATATATAAATTTATAATCAAATAGTTGATTTTTCAATCGAAAAGGTCAATTTTCTACCCAAAAGACGAATCTCAACAAAATAGATGAGGCCTTAATCAAATAGTTGAAATTCTAACCAAGAATACTACTTTTGTATCAATGAGACATATTCTCAACCAAGAAAATGTTTTTAAGGAATTGTTGATTCTTTAACGAAGAGAATTCATTCCCTGCCAGAATGAAGAATTGTTGACGAAGTATATCAATTGCTAATGGAATACTTGCATTTTGAAGACAGAAGAATAATTCTCTATCAAAGTGATGAGTTTTCAACAAAATAAAATCAGATGCAAACAGAATATATGAATTAAAAGTTGACAAAATCTTATTTTTGATCAAACAAAGAAATTTTATACAAAATGATAAAGGTTTCGACGAAAATCTTTATTTTAGTCAAGCAGTTGAATTTAAATTTAACAGATACGATTTCTCAAAAAAATGTACAAGTCAATATTTGAGTCGATTGGAATACAAATGTTAAATCCTAAGCAGTTGAAATAAAAAGCGAAATTAGAATAAATGAATTTTCAACCATGAAGATCAATTTTCCACCAAAAAAAAAAAATCTTCTAGAAAATACAGACATCTGTGCATCTACAGGCAAAGAGAACCGCGAAGCAAACTGTAGTTTTATCAGATACAAGACCTTCACGGAGGAGCATCATGCCACGTACAGTGATTTTAAGACCCTCTGATGATTCAGTTCATGATCATATTTAAAATATGTCGGAAAGACTCAATTCATCTTTAATATCTGGAGATTCGGAAAACAGACTTCTCAATCAGATTCTCTAATTGTTTGACTGGATTTCCATGATTGATTCAAACGCACCAAGAAAAAGGGACTATTCCGAAAAAATAATAATTTTCATACAGTATAACAAATCGTAAATACAATAGTTCAATTTTGAAACAATAGTGGCGATAGGTTCATTCTGGTAGTCTTCAAGCTTGTCAGTCACTGGATTCGTCAATACCATTCAGTTTAACAGTAAAGATTTCTTCTATCTAATTGGGTCGAGGTCATTTTCAAAAAATTTGCTCGTACATGCTTACCCTAATTTTCTCACCAACTTTTTACTTTGACCTCTCTCTGGGCATATATTTTACTTGTTGGAAGCGTTGCAACAGGTTCTCTTCATCGTCAGCAGTGCCTTCTATTGGTTTCATACAGATTGACCGATATTTTATATCGTTTTTCTCGACGAGAAGAAATGGTGAATTTTGTATCCACTCATAGTTCCACTCAAGCTTAATTGTGGCCACATCTTATTCTTGAATGAACGATTAAATTTTCTACAGATCGAAGCCTTCAAATAACTATGCATTGAGTAAGAGATATAACGCGTATAACTAGAGATTGATGCCCTATCGTTGCATGAGTTTGTCAAGATATGAATTATAAATCTCTTTGCTTTTATCAATGAGTTCGTTTTTTGGTACGTAACCCTGTACAAGTATAGATTGCATTGTTGAAGTGATATCTGGTTTGGGCTTGCTCCTAACAGAAATAGTTCCGGCGTGTTCAGAGAATCCAGTATACAGACTGACAAATCTTGTTGGGTGTCAATCTGGAGGTTTCCTAGTTTCTCTTGGATTGATTTGCTAGTATACGTATCATAAAAATAAAATTATCAATCTTTTCTTGAGTTCTACTAACGTTACAAAGTCTCTTGTCGTATACGGCGTAATGACCGTCATAAGTCTTATGCCAAAACTTCTTGATGATTGATCAGTCGACGTAGTCCGTCTCGACATTTTCTCTTGCTACCATGAACTGACGTAGAGAACCTCCCCCTTTCGACAGTCATTTGCACGATATGTTGAACAGTTTCACAATAAACTTCTTGTAGTTAATATTGTTGCTTATAAATCCCTTAGTGCGATTCCATCTCACGTGAAAACTAACTTATAGCATCAACTTCAACCATATGCGTTTGGGGAAAGATTTCGTATGCGTATACGGATGGACCCTTAAGAGAAATTGTAGGAAAAATTTACTAGATTTGGCGTTAGTATTTCAACGCAAGATTCATTTACACTAGTAAGGTTTTTCTAAAGGTACTATCAGTGTAGGAGGGACCAGTACAAGTTGGATAGAAGAAGTTTTGATATATATTCAAGTGTAGAGAGTAATAAATAACAATTTGAAGATAGAACACATTGCAAGCCTTTTTCATCAGTTGTAGAAGGATGTTTCCTATGAGTTCATAGAAAAATATATCTGAAAACTCTTATAAAAAAACAACATTTTTTCATGTGAACCATGATCAGTTTTTGGAATTTCATAAAAATCGTATGAGATCAGAACTAAATCGTATTTAACAATGAAAATTCCTCTGGAGCTAAAAAATAAAGATTCGTTTTGAACTTAATTTTTTTATCAGAATTATCGTAGTCATATATTCCGATATAAAATTATTCTGATTACTATTCAAGGGGAACTTAAGTTCGATATTTTCAGCTCTGTTACTCAGAAATCGCGTCATATTTATTTGTGTTCTTGAGCCAGATTAGATGAGATAGGCTCTCGATTTTATAAATGCAGGATATTTCACGAAAACTCCATCAAATTCGGGAGATAAGTTGTATGCAAGATTTTTAAACGATTCTTGCATATAAATAAGAGACTATTCAAAATATTAGAAATGAATCACGGAAATTTCTTCTTCGAAATTTCAGGAGATTGTGGTGCACGTATCTCTCGAGAATAAGGTACTCGTACTTGATGCTATCGTGCTAGATTGTTTGGAACCAACCTCGAACTGTTGGTCCTCCCCACCGTCAACTCCTTGTTAGGGAGTATGATGGAATAGTAGAGATGCAGAAGGAAAATAAAGAAACCCAACAACAACGTTGAATCTCTGAGAGCATCCTTTCCAGTTGCTGAATAAATTTCAAAAAGGAACCCCAATAATAAATACACATGTCTTCGGTACAGAGGATAAGAATTATATTTTGGAAATCCTTGCACCCTTATGAGATATTTTTAATTCGGAAGGCCTTCCGAATTTCATCAGTTTAGCTACAACCATCTTCTGAAGATGGCTGCATGATCCGATTATATATCTGTGGGGAAGAGAGAACGAAAAAACATGTCAAATTATTCCATTAAAAACTGAGAATATACTGAGTATACTCTGACTATTCGTGATATTTATTTCTCCAACAGGTGCATATGAGAAGAAAAAATAAAGTGTTCGCCATAAAATACAGGGAGAAATCGTTTATTTTTACATATTTGCATTCAACTTCTTGAAGTAAGATTGCTTCCTACTAGTATATATCAATACTCCTTTTCAGCAGATCCAGTTTTTTCCATGGTAATATTTGGGAAACGAAATTTCTTGTGTTGTCTATACGCTCCAGCAAAATATATTGCATTGCGATTGTTCCTACCGTCAGCTCGTTTGTTCTTCGGGAACGAGAAGTAACTATAATATTCGTTAAAGTAAAATTGGATCATGAGGAGATTATCCCCATTTTGGTTCACTATAACCCAACTATGATTTGCATTAAATAATGCATAAGCTAGACCTCCACTGATAGCTCCAATTATATACGGAGGTACAATTAGAAGTCGAGGCAATGGTCCAGTTCGTATATCTATGAGATCACCATATTGATTCGAGTAATAACAAACCTCAGGTACTCTCTGAAGTAATTTTAATCTTCGATGAGTAATAACGTCGGATGATGAACTTGATGCTATAAGAATAAACACGCGTGTTTAACCACACCTTGCATCAAAACTGATTCATAAGTTAGTACTCTATCCTGCTACAAGTTTTTGGTACATTCTCAGAAAAATACCGGCTTTCATCAAATAAGCATAATATATTCACGTATAGAATTGGAAAAAATCACCAGAAGGAAGACAAACGTTTTGACGGAGACACTCATATTCGATTCAAATAGAGGAAACTAACATACGAAGTATGAGCCTCATATATATATATATACTAGTCCTTATTTCTTTTGTCAGTTTATTTATTTCTTCTAATAGTTATTTTTTGAATAGCTTCAAACAGGAGGTAGATACGAAGATCTGAAAATCTTTTTCAGCTAAATCTTTTTTCATTCTCACTCTGGATAAGAAGGCATTGGTTTTATGAGAAAATTGAGATTCCCGATTTAATGAAATCTCTGTGTTTTGAGGCCCCTGAGTAAAAAAAAAACATTTTTACGAAGATGTCTGTCTGTCTGCCTGTATTCGGTAGTCTGTAGTCTGTATACTCGATAAATCTCGAAAGAATGATCATATTGGATTGTGCTTTCACAGACTTTTTTAAAACCGGAAAAGGAAGGACGGGTTCGTTAACCAGTTATTTTGGACCAAAATTAGGAGAGGAGGAGAATTTTGAAAATTTGTTTGGACTTTTTTTCAAGACCTAAAAATTTTAAGCACGCTTTCTTGTAGTAGGTAAACAGTGGAACAATTTATCCTCATGATTTTTCTTGATAAAAACAAAATTGTCAGAATTGTGGCATTTCCCAAATTCAAAAATATAGAAGAAAATGAGGCTTTCTAGACAAATAACGCAAGATTGAAAGAAAGTCAGAGAGAAAAAATATTTATTTTCCGGAGCCCTACAAGATCGTGAATACAACTTTTTGAATTTATCAGAAAATCTAAAATCCCAATTCTGATTCCACAAAATATAATGAAAAAAAATCTGGCCGCTGCAGGGGCACATTCTCGTCGCGCGCTTAGCGCGCGGCTCGCTTCGCTCGAAACTTTGAGCGCACCTAGGGCGCGCGTCTTTCAGATCTCGCGCTTCGGGCTCGATGGTAATCTCACCTCGCGCTCCGCGCTCGGCCTTTGTACCTCCCTACAGTTGTATAAAAAGCTTGTTAAACTTAACAGCGGAATGTCACCTACTTTAATTGAATGATTGAGAATTCTCTTATGTTGAAGCTTCTCCGGCTTTAACGAATACATTCTCATCACGTGTCTCGTGCTTCGCACTCGATTCAAGTTTTTCCCAAGCGGTAGAGAAGTTTTGTTGTCTAATTTTTTCCACATGTTGTGTAGTTTTTCTGGAAATTCAATTTCATAATTTTATTTTCCACGATTGAAACAAAAACTACCCGTACAACGGGAAAAATTATAACAAATTCACATATATTTCTCGGGTGAACGAATTTTCTTCATCAATCTTCTGTGTTAGCCTTAGTCATTTATTCTAAAATTTTATTGTTTCATTTTTATAGTTATCTTTCCTGATTGGAATAAAAACTATACATCCTGTAACAGAAGTTGATAACACATTTAAAGATATTTTCTTGGTAAAGAACTTGTGTCTATCTGATTTTTCGTAAGCTTGTGTCAAGTGTCTAAAAGATTTTTTTTTTTCATTTTTTATATGTTTTTTTATGAATGAAGGAAAAACTACTTGTCCTATCAATAAGTTAATTTAGCCCAATATGCAGATCTTCTTTTTGGTGCACAATTGTAATTCATTTATATTTTCACGTACCTTACATAGTTTGACCAAAAAATGAATCTTTCTATTCTTTATTATTTTTTGTGCACATAAAATTTGAATTTTCGATTTTTTGAGAAAGCTCGAAAAGCTGTTAATATCATCCTAGGGGGCTCGCAAAAAGCAACATTTTTTTCGTCAAACTTTTTTGCTTATCTTGCCTTGTTTGGCTGAAAATTCTCATTTTCGTTTATATTTTTGAATTTAGAAAATACGACAACTCCGAAAATTTTGTTTTTATCGAAAAAGATGATTAGGAGAAATAGTTTATTTTTTTACGTGCTACAAGAAATCTTGCTTACAATTTTTGAGCCTTGGAAAAAAAGTCCAAAAAAATATTCAAAATGTCCCCTCTCTTTTATTTTTGACCCAAAATAGCTGGGTAACGAACTCGACTCGTTTTTCTGACCCTCGAAATGGCTACCAAAGCACGATCGAATCTGATCACTCTTTCGAAAATTATCGAGTTCACGAAATATTTTTA
This sequence comes from Neuroterus valhalla, assembly GCA_011762715.2. Lineage (NCBI taxonomy): Eukaryota > Metazoa > Arthropoda > Insecta > Hymenoptera > Cynipidae > Neuroterus > Neuroterus valhalla. The sequence continues at coordinate 7,245 of WSXT02198966.1, forward strand.
TTTTTTTTTTGTGCGATCAAATTTAGAATTTTCGATTTTTTGAGAAAATTCGAATAGTTGTATTCACGATCTTGTGGGGCTCCCAAGAAGAACATTTTTTTCTCTCTGAGTTTATTTTTATATCTTTCGTCACTTGGCTAAAAATTCTCATTTTTTTTATATTTTTGAATTTTGAAAATGACATAGCTCTGAGAATTTCGTCTTTATCGAAAAAAATAAAGAGGACAAATTGTGTCTGTTTGGTCCATCAAAATGTGTGCCAAAGGGCAATCCAATTCGATTAGTCTTCCAAAAGTTATACCAACAACGACGACGACGACGACAACAACGAATCAGAAAGTCTCAAAACGTACACTTCATCAATTCCGCAAAGGTCCATTTTCACATAAAATCAATACCTCCCCATTATGATGAGAATGTAACATTTTGTTAACTCCATAACTTTCGAAAGAATCATCATATTTGATCGTGCTTTGGCACCCATTTTGAGACCAACCAATTTTGAGTACTGTTTCTTGTAGTAGGTAAAAAGTGAAATAATTTTTCCCTATGATTTTTTTTTTGATAGAAACGAAATTTTCAGAAATGTGGCATTTTCCAAATTCAAAAATATAAACGAAAATGAGAATTATTAGCGAAATAACGCAAGATCAAAAAGAAAGTCAGGGAGAAAAAATATTTCTTTTTGAGAACCCTACAAGATCGTGAATACAACTTTTTGAATATTTTCAAGAAATCGAAAATTTGAATTCTGGTCGCACAAAAAATGATAAAAAATAGAAAGATTCATTTTTTGGTCAAACCATGTAAGGTACGGGAAAATATAGATGAATTGAAATTGTGGACCAAAAAAAGATGTATAAATTTAGTAAAATTAACTTTTTGATAGGACAAATAGTTTCTGCTTCATTTATGAAAAAGCATATAAAAAATGAAAAAAAATGAATTTTTGGACAATTGGCACAAGCTTAGGGAAAATCAAATAGACGCAAGTTCTTTACCAGGAAAATTTCTTTAAATGTGTTATCAACTTCTTTGAAAGGATATGTAATTTCCAATTCAATTAGGAAAAATAACTATAAAAATGAAATAGTACAATTTTCGAAAAAATGACTAAGGCCATCACAGAAGATTGATAGAGAAAAGTTGTTCACCCTAGAATTTTCTGTAGATTTGTTATTACTTTTCCCATCGGACGCGTAGTTTTTGTGTCAATCGTAAAAAATAAAATAAAAAAATTGAATTTCTAGAGAACTGCACAACATGTGAAAAACATTAGGCAACAAATCTTCTCCACCGTTTTGGACAAACTTCGATCGAGTGCGCAGCACGAGACCCGCGATGAGAATATATTCGTTAAAGCCGTAGAAGCTTTAACAAAAGAGAGGTACAAAGGCCGAGCGCGTAGTGCGAGGTATGTAAATTATTAACCCAGCGCGAAGCGCTAGGTGAGATTACCATCGAGCGCGAAGCGCGCGATCCGAAAGACGCGCGCCGTGAGCGCGCTCAAACTTGCAAGCGAAGCGCACGATGAGAATGTGCCCGCGCAGCGGGCAGATTTTTTTTCTATTCCCTAAACATGGGATGATAATGCCTTATATTACATTTGCTTCTTCTGATTGCATGTAACAGAATACAATAGCTCACGAATATCTTCCGACAACATCAAACTGAATATAGTAGACACTATTTTCGTTCAAACGATAACTTTCAGAAGGTTGCAGCTAAAGCGTTGAATATTGAAGAGCTTTTACTGCTTCTTATATCTTCAAAATTATCATTTTTCCTGTTGCTATGAATTCACAATGTATTCAAGATTGGTTCTTTATAGTTCAAACCTTCTCGACAACATAATTAGGAATCAATGGAATGACAGAAAAGACTCCTCTTGAAGATGCAATATGTCCCTCCAGGATTTCCATTCCCCTCGTACCTTCCTACTATTCCTCAACACATACTACAAAAAAATATTTCAAATATTCGAGGGATCAAGCGTACGGATGGGTATAACGTTATTTATAAGTTAAGATAAAAAAATATCTACTTGTTGTACTAGAATTTTTGCGAAGCCAAGAACTCTACATTTGTCGCGAACTTTATTCCTAATCACAATAATTCTTCAGAAAAAAAATTTGACTATGATGATCACGGCATATCTATTCGTGTCTTTGGCTGAGATTTCAAGAGTATAATATGCTGGCCTGTGTAGAATTTGGATTCATGGAATTGGATTCCGCAACTTCTCTTTTGAGCAATAGACTCGTCGCTTTTGCCGTTCTTAGGGGAAACTGAAGAAGCTCGTTTCGCAGAAGATGAAATTTCTTTAGATTTTCTACTTCAACTTGCTGTTGTCAGTAATTGTCCTTCATAGTATTCTACGAGTAATGAAGTGATCTCTAGATGAACGTCATTGTTTTAATGCAAGTTTTCAAGTCTACCTCATATATTCCATAAATCCTGCCTTAATGTCTGCAAACGCTTCAATAGCCAGGCAAATCCAGCTTTAGCTAGTGAAGAACAATAAAGGATTAGAAATTAAAAAAGAGAAGTTGATAGAGGCACGGAGGATGCTCTCTGAGATCTTTAAACTCCTCTCACCTATCAATTTCCTTGCCAGTGATGTTGGATTCGGCCAGGGTCGAGAATTCGATCACGATCATTGTTCGTTAACCAAGCTTTCCTTCAATGTCCTTCATTCGAATTAATATCTGCAACTACTTGAAATTAAATGAAAAACAAAGGATCAAACGAAAGATTTTGGACGAACCCCTTGAATACACGCTCAGAAATTCCCTTTCAACGATAAAGTCGGTCCTCTAAACGTTAGAGTAAGATACTTTAAAAGCAGATTCTTTTCACTCTTAAACGATCTAGTTTAACGCTGAAACGATGTCGTCTAAACTATAGAGTACGTACTTTTATAATAAAAGTATTGCATTTTAATATCATGGTGTTGCTATGCAACGTGTGCGCACAAACATGCGCATATGCAACCTTTAACGATTCGATGCTCTGTTTCCAACTCCAATTCTCAAACGATTGCATTTTAATCGTAAAAGTGTTCCTTTATCGCTGAAAGGAAATTTCTGAGAGTGTATACCTACTAAAATTTGGAAAACAATTTGAAAATTAAAAACGAAAAAGAAGAAAGATAAAAGACAAAGCAAACCCCAAATCCCCTTCCTAGAATATTCGTAATATCTACCAACGTTTTGGTGTTTAATCAACACCCTTATTAGGGCAAGAAAACTCCTTGTAGGTCAAAACCCATGTAAAACACAGACTGCTATCTACCTGAAATTTCACTGGAAACTACACAATGTAAACAAGTGTCTATTATGATTTAAAAATATTTCTTCTTCAAAATACTACCTCCACTCCAAAAACTGCTGGAACTACTTTCCTCATTTGAAATAAGGGGGGGGGGGGAAGACTTTAACATTGCAACGAACTTTGAATTTGAAGAGCGATTTTTTTCCATTCCTGTCTTTTAGATCCGAATTATAATCATTTTCAAAAGTTCCCGTTCCATGTAGCAAATCCTCTGTTCCATGGTAAATTGTATTTCTTTACTGAAATTCTTTGCCTCCAAATGGAAACTATAATTATTTTCCTAATTCCCTATCTCAAGTCAGGTAAATGAGAAAAAAGCATAGGAAACGTGATCAATAAATTTTTCTGAAGCAATTTATGAAATAGCGGTCCAAAGCTTATGTTTCAGCTCCCACGACCAACTGAATACCCTTGATATTTTTAGTATTGTCTCGTATTGAATTCTAAAATAATTGTAAACTTTATCTTAATGCAGGAATCTCTCCATTTAACGAACTGATTGGTTACATGTTAATAAGCCAATTTTTCTAGTGTATAAGAGCGACAAGGATCGCAGCAAAGCACTCTTCGAGAAATGTTGTGTCTGTATATGCACGACGTTCCTGCGCGAATAGGGCGATTAGATGGTATATGCCTTATATGCTCAGAAAAATCATGGCAGACCCTACACCTATATCGCTGGTAACGTTTTGACGCAATATACGGCTGCGGTATGCTTACGTGGAAATCACACCATCCTAACAGAGGAATATGAAACTCTCCATGCCTGCATTGAGTCCAAGTGATTTAGGAAAAGTCAACGTTGAATTATGTGAAATGGATTGATACTTAACAGATTTTTAGGAATTTCCCGCGCATTACCTTATCTTCATGTTGTCCCAGGAAGTCTTTGGACTCTGCTTCCTCCACCTGTTTTTTCAAAAGTAAAGCATTGCGATATAGTGATGCACTGTCCTAACCCCTGAAGTTCAGATATAGGCCAACGGTCTTAGACTTCTGCTGCGCAGCTCTGTAAAAGAAACCCTTTTTCCTTGACCGCGCCTGCGTCCATCCTAATGTTGTGCGATTTATGATTGCGGTTAGAGACGAGTTGATATTCAAGCTTTTCTTGATAAGCAATACTGACGTGATTTACTTAATGCGGCTCTCAGGCACGCCTTGGTATTTCGAAGTCTCTCCGGCATCAAGGTGTCTTGAAGCACTCTGTTCCGCAAGCTAACGGTCCATACGCATTCCCTTTGTGTACTCCTGGGCGATTCCGAGGGTATTCTTGAGATGCTATTTTCCCGAAACATAGACCTTTGGGTCATCGATACAGAATGGATGAGTGATTATGCTCACGATTATTAGTTATCACCACAAAGGTATCCATAAGAATCGCAAAGTGCGCGAGACAGTGGCAATGGCTTGATGCAGGAGAAAAGACGGCTTTTTGTATCATTCTAGAAGACGGCCCTTTGGAAAGTGATGCAATCAGTTATCGCATGATGTTTTCCAGGAGATTGATGAATGCGGATTTCCGAAGGGTCTTAATCTCTGCGTAGATCCCTCTTTAGGTAGAGAAAGATTTGGGCTTTCCAACAGAGAGATGATAAGTCTATGGGAAATGAAATCAAAAGCTTTCTGTTAATCAATTTCAGTCACCGAACGTTTCCTTAGATGGTTCGCAGCATCTTCGCATATACTCCTGTTGATCAGCAGGTTCCTAAACAGCCTAATGCGTCTTTTTTTATTCGTATATCTCTTTTCACACCGGTCTATTTTGTTGAAGAAACATGCAATTCAGGATTATTGTGAAGATCTTATGAATCGTCCTCAGACAATTTATGGAACTATAGTTGTTTAGTTTGAACAAGACATCATTCTGCAGTATGATTTCAGTGCGTCATTACATCAGCCACTGCTGAAAAGGCAAGTCCGGCTTGAATCATGAGGTAGGGATCTCGGCCAAATTTAGGTGAGTAGAAGTGGACTCCTTCCAGCAAAAGTTCCTAATGCAGCCTAGATCAGCTGCGGAAAAGTTTTTTGTGTCCCTCAATGCTTTCTCCATCCCATCAGCAGTGATTGACGATTTATTAAATGGGTGTTGCACTTCGTGAATATCTCTACAAAATCTATCAGCTCCCTTGAACCTAAGTGAGTCCCGGATCTATTCCTTCCTCTTTTGCATTATCCCCTTTGCATCAGAAAGCACCCGTATTTTGACAACAATGTGCTGCTCGATGGTCAATAGCTTTGAAATTTTCAATATGTGGTGATGGATCCTAATTTCCTGAGCGATTTTGAAGACCCTTGCCAACAAATGCTTACCGGATTCCATGTAGGGAATCGCACACTTCAAACGGGATGCGTCTAGCTCAGAAAATCTTCTTGTTCAGTTGATTCGATCGCTTTCTGGTTTTTCCAATAATCGTTGATATGGAACTTTATTTTGAATCAGCCGAAGTTCTTGCGCATTTTTAACTGAACAAGTGATGGTGTAGAGGTGAAATTTTTCCGAAAAATCCTCACGAAGGATTTTATCTACTTCAGTCAGATCATGCTTGTTTCACAGAGTGTGCAGGCACGTGAAGTAACCTATGCGAATAAAGACCACACTGACATTTCAACAATTAAGCAGGTCATGATCAACTCGATCCATCTACAAAGCACGTCAATTGTCTCACTGATCCATCATCATGTTTGCATCAAATTCAGCACCTTTAACTCTAGAACAACAACTCTTTCAGTTGCTGCTCAGCTTTCAGCACGGTTATTAACGCCTTCCTATTCGCAGTAGCCTCGCAGCACCCTCCTCGTTTAGTTCAACGAATGCCTTCAGGTTTACGCTGAAGGCCTTCTCCGTGAGACTCACCTTAGATCTGGTGGGTACAGGTTCGCCGAAGTGGTTCTTTACGGCTTCTTTCACCTCTTCCTTCTTCGTCGATGGTTTCAAATCGAGAATCTCGACCTCTTCTCGGGGAGCGAGCTCTCGCACGTTCCCCTTGTTGCCAACCACTTTCTCGATGGCAGAGTACTGTGTCTTCATGCCCTCTGTTTTACTTCCGATCTCTTTCAGGATCCCTCCGTCCTGCGTCTGCCGTATTCCATTGACTTTCACGACAAGGTTTTCTGGCTGCACCGCACTTGGGATACCACGCAGCTCGCTGACGTAGCTTGAACTCTTGGTAGCTCTAATGAGCACTGCCTTGGATCGTGCTCGTTTCTGTGTCCTTTCCTTCTTAGTTTTCGCCGGCTTTGTCTTCCCAAAAGAACTCGGAGCTACAGGCGTGAACCTTTGAGCCCAAGTTCTCATCTTTTTTTTGGGCAGTTCTCCATGCGCTCGTCTCCGGGGACTGTCAGCTAGGTCTCTTGGCCTCTCCCGTTGGGTGGAGGACGAATTTTTCCCGGCATCTGCTACCGTCTAAGTCTCCGCGCTTTTGGCAACTGTCTTCCTCGCGGAGAGCTTCATCTCTAGGACTCTCCCTTCGAAAACCTCCTTGCCCATTTCTTGGGTACGACGAGTTTCGAAGTCTGCCGTCTCCGTGATTTGCTGGTGCATATGACGTTTTGTCCCATAGAAATCCTCCATTTCAATTAGGATGCTCTCCAGCTTTGCGATGTAGCTTTGCGTCTGCTCCATGTTTTCGTTCACTTTGAACTTAAAAAATCTGACATCAGTCTTGGAAGATAAGTCCCATTCCTCTGTCGCATCCAGCTCCCCTCCGAATAACTCCCCACACAGACTTTTTTCGTGTATTTGGCTCAACCTTAAATCCATGGAGCCGGCGCTGCCCACCGGGGCTCCTACCCGAATGGAACCGTCGAGGAGATTGATACTCCCTTGGGGTATTGTGGTGTCAATGCACTTACTCATCGCTGATTTATTTGTTGGGGTTTTGTCCCCTAGCTAGTTCTGGTCCACCCCTGGTGTTTGATTTCCCCAGTACCACCCATATCTAGGAGGCGTTTCCCTACCCGCAACCTGAGGAGGCGCCCGATGGGATATTAGCAACACCTCAAGGGAGCAAAAAAATGTCTTTGCTTCTGATGCTGGTAGTGGATAAGAAGGAAATAAACGGTATTTGCATCCTCAAATTACATCATTCGGAAAGGTTCGCGTTAAGACATGGCAGATACATACACATAGTCGGCACTACTATTATGAATGTAATCGGAATTCTCAGATGCACTTTGAAATGAAGAAGAAACTAGAAAAAAATTAAAAAATTATTGAAAAATAATTTTGAGTTATAATTGAGAATCCAAGAGGGATGAAAAGAGTAAAGCTTGCGTGTTCTTTACCTCTTAACTAGCAAGGTTGATCTTCTATAATATTGCAAGCTAGAGTGTCCTCCATTTGAGGTGGATTCGAAATCAGGTCTTCAGAATATAAAACGAATTTTTCCTCCATCCGTCAAAATCATGAAGGTCTAAATGAACGACTCGAGAAGCCAGTTCCAAATATTCATCCAGAAGCACAGGTTTAGTTTGACTTATACTTAAGATTCATAAATTAATAATAAAGAGGTTTCTGATTCTTTTCAATTATCGAATGAAGAATAACATGGTGTTTATACACTCTTATGGTTATGTGGTTTTTTTCTTCAGGTTTTATGAAAGATGCGGTGTTTAATACTTGTAGTGCAAGTATCTTCAGAACCAGAAGTATCGAGTCAACACGTCATTGTTAGTTCTTCTGGAAATTATGCTGCACAGAAAAAAGTCAGAAACTACATTCATTACCGATGGTTCCAGAAATTGAATGCAGTAAATAGAACAGGAACCTTCCTTGTAGGCGTGATCACGAATACATGTCGGTGATCTACCTTGCCGACCGAGTAGTTACCAACTGCTGGGAACCGGCCAGCGGCACCATCTGTTGACGATAGCTGGAACTACGTAGTGGTTCTTCCGAATCCGCCCATCTATGCTACTCAACAAGATAAATTTACTACCCAAATACAAGTCTGGAAGGTTCACTACTCTTTTCGAGAATTCATCTATTCTATATCTAGGTATTCGTTGAATTCCTTGTTAACAAACGCACCGAAATCATGATTTATATTTTCGAAATTGATCTGCATAATTTTGAAAAATCTTAGAAAAATTGCGATGAAATTGAAGGTTACAAATAATTTATGAACAAAAAAACAACCCCATTTACTCCTCAAAGAGGCAAGACAAATTTCGATGCTCTCATTCTAATTTCCAGTACTATTCGAGGTTTTCCAGGTTTCCCAGCTTCTGTAGCAACCATGTCATATTATGAACTTATAGCTTGTTATTTATTGTTCACTTGTACATTGATGATGAAATAATTAAATAATGATATCACTCCAGAAAATGATGATGCTCGAGGCTTCCATTGAGTTTGCAGGCCGATAACAAGCTGTACTAAAAATTGATCGGAGCACTTAAAAAGAGTCCTTTTCCAGGAATTAAGAGTTGATTGGCTTGATTTGTGGACCATGAACACAATCAGGTTGACGAGATAATGTTGCACGCAATGTACTTCCTCTGGAGAAAATGAAGAAATTCGCCGACAGTAATGCTGAAGGGATGGCTTGTTAACTTTCTCGAAAATTAGCTCTGACCCAGAAATGGGGATTTTATAATAGAATCGTTTGCGGTTACTCCCAGGATACCCTGTTATTATGAATTCTCTGCAGAAACAAGTTCATTGAGTCAACTTCAGCACGTGAAGCAGGCCAAACAGGCGTGGCAGGCTGACATTGCGAATCGATTCTGGAATCCAGATATTTATTTCTGATGATGCGAGGAGCAAACTGTTTCCCAATTATATTCAAAAGGTAAAAACATGTTTGTTTTGTCGAATTTTTGGGGAAGAAACTTTGCGAACGACTTGCATTTCTTGAATCGAAACATCTCGAACATCTCAAAAGTTCAACTAGAGCTATAACATTTTTGTACTGTTCAAACTGAATAAATTAACTGGAACCCTGCTTCGAGCAAACGCGGTTATTGCAATTCCGAGAATATTGGTCGTGGATGAGGGAAAGAGCAAGAGGTGGGGTGCGTGCTATGATATTTCACAAGGGATGCATTTACAACGTCAAAACGAAGACCGCGTACTCGTGTATTTCATATCGCTTTTCAAATAAATGAGGAAAATCATTTTCTAACAAAATTTTCTAACCGAATTTGTGAAATTTTCATCAAATAGTTTAATTTTCTCGCCAAAAGGACGAATTTCCAACAAAATAAAATACATTTCATATCGAATAGTTGGATTTCGGGATGATAGATCTAACTTTATACAAAAAATAGAAAAAAATTAACAATTTTCAACACAAAACGAGAATCGTCAAACAAACAAATAATTTTCTCGAGAAATAATTGAGCTCCTTAGCCCATAAGATTGATTCCTTATCATAATAAGAATTTTCAAAAAAGTTAATTAATAATAATTATCCAATAATAATTTCTACTAAGGGGACGACCTTTCCACATAATACATCCATTTTTCATCAAATAGTTGAATTTCCAATACAGATTCATTTTCAAAAGAACACACATCATCAATCAAATATCTTTTTTTTCAACTATGAAAATTACTTTTCTTCTGAAAACACGAATTTTTCGGCAAATACATATATTTGCGATCATATAGTTAAATTTCCAACCAAGAAGAATCATCTTTCATGAGAAGTGTGCACTTCTTCATGAAAAATATATGTTTGATCATATAGATATATTCTCATATATACATCAAGTTGAATTTCAGTCATAAAGAATAATTTTCTACCAAAAAGACTAATTTCCAAACAAATTTCCTACTTATAACATTGATTTTCACCAAAAATACACATTTTTGAACAGATAATCGAATTTCCAACAAAGGAAAAAAATCACTTCTGAAAGTGTTTATAAAATAAGAATGATTTTCTGCCAAAGGATGAATTTTCTACCAAAAAGACAAATTCTCGAAAAAATGAATATACTATTTTTGAACAAATAATTGAATTCAAAACCCAGAAGATAAAATTTTTTACCAAAAGAACCAATTTCTGGAAGAATGCACGAATTTTCGATCAAATCATTAGATTTACAAACAAGAGAACGAATTTTCCACTGAAAAGAATAATTTACAACCGGATTCAGAACCATTGTTTTGATAATTCGAATTTCGGATCTGCATTCAAAGTTTCTACTAATAACATTTCTGAAGAAATAGTTGAATCCGAAACCGATGAGATAAAATTCTCACAAAAGAAACGAATTCCCAAGCGAATGTACAAATTTCTCATCAAATTGTTAGATTTCCAGAAAAGAAAATGAATTTTTCACCAAAAACACTTATTTCCAATAGAATACATCAGTTTTTTATTTTGAATTCGAATTTCTACCAAAAATACAAATTTTGAACCAAATAGTCAAATTTCCACGAAAAAAAGAAATTTACTTCCGAGAGGAGGAATTTTTAATAAAATACATACGTTTTTGGAAAAATAATTGCATTTCCAAGAAAATCGTTGCACTTGCCGAAAAGAAGAATAATTTCCACCAAAAAGAAGAATTTTCTACCGAAATGACAAATTTTCAACCAAATACCCACATTTTTAATGAAATTCTAGAATTTTCAAGAATGAATCTTCTAGAAAGAATTTTTTTACTAGCAGAAAAAATTTTTCACAAAAAACATACATAACTGGCAGAATAAATAACCTTCAATATAATCAGAATGATTCTCTAACGAGACGATAAATTTTCTACCAAAAAGACGAATTTTGTGAAAAATAAATGTACTATTTTAAAACGAATATAGTTGAATTTAAACCGACAAGATTAATTTTCTACCAAAAAGACGAATTTTCAAGTGAATGTACAAAATGCTCATCATATAGTTACATTTTTTCAGTAGGAAGATGAATTTTCTACCGAAGAGACTGATTTCCAACAAAATAGGTAAATTTTTTCATCAGAAAGTCAAATTTCGAACGAATATTCGAATATTCTACAAAGATGATTACTTGTCCGCGCGAAATACCAATTCTCAACCAAATAAAAACGTTTTGCGTAAAATAATTGAATTCTCAACAAAGGAGACCATTTTCCTCCCAAAAAGAGGTATTTCCAATTAAATAAATACATTTTTGATCAAATACTTGAATTTGAAAAAAAAATCTTTGCGGTACACGGAAAAAAATAATCCACAGGAAAATCATGAGCTTGTAGCTAGGTCTTGCATACGAGAAAAAATTGCAAGATTATCATGGATTTCAATCAATAATGTACAAACTTTGAAAATGAATTCGCGAACTCGGAGGGATGATTCAAAAACGGTTCAACACTTTTTTACATTCTCATTCTGAATGAGAAGGTATTGGTTTTATGTGAAAATTGACTTTTGCGGATTTAATGA
>WSXT02198977.1:0-18940 GCA_011762715.2 Neuroterus valhalla
TTTAACCACAATTCTAGTTGATGTGTATAGTTTTTAAAGGCGCATTTACGTCCGAGAATTCAATATTTATGAAAAAATTTTTAATTTTTTAATTTTTTATTTTTTATTGATTTGGAAAAAGATTATATTTCACTATTTGCGTTTTTAGATATTATTACTTATTTTTTGAATAAATTCAATTAAATGATCAATCCTGAAGAAGGAGAATCGACTTTATTATTTTGTTGATAGGCTTCTCAAAAATGCAAGATATTATTCTAATACATCTATTGTGGGAAATCATTTGTTTGAGAGTTTATTATTGAGAAAAACTTTTGATTTATTAAAGATTGTTATTAAATTTTTACAGAAAATAATGTTTTGCGCTATTCAATCTGAATTATCATTTGGCCCTCACCATTCAGACATTTTAGGGTTTCCCTTTTAATCTGAATATTGATAAAAATCGACCATAGAATCGAGTTTGAACAAAAATGCCAGAAGCTAGAGTAATCCAAAAAATTTCTGCATTTAAATAACAAATTACAGCCATTTGGAGTACACGGAAAAACGGAAAAATTAATGATAAATACAACAACCGTCAATCGGTAAGGTAGACAAGTAGACAATCATTAATCGCTAGTCAGTAAAACAGAACAAAAATTGTCAATTGGTAATATAGATAACTTGACAATCATCACTTCTCAGTTGGTAAAACAGATCTAAAGACAAATTTGACAGTGACAGCTTGACCAGACGACACCAATTGTTCAATACTGGCGGTGTCTACAGCAACGGATGTCAGCTAAAATCCTGAAATACATGTAAAATACTCTGGAAAAAGATCAGGAAGGATTGTGCAATATTATGCGGCTATTAAAATTTCCCAAATAAACTCCGAAAAGTTTTTCCAACTCACGAAGTGATTCTCTCCGAATTAAAACGTTGCTGAGTAAAATGGACGAAGCAAGATATCTGAAAAGGTAATAAAAATGAAAAGTAATTGCACAAAATATTGTATCAAAGCTCTCTGAAATGAAAAGAATCTAAAATACTTAGCTTGGGGTTGAAAAATTCGGATTAAAAACATTTTTCGTGGGGTTTTCTTTTCAGAAAAATAAGATCTGGAACGTTAGATGTTCATCCAACAGAAAAAGCTTTGGTTGTCAATTATGATGTGGAAGCTCTAATTTTGGGAGAATTAGGAGATCCTATGCTTGGAGATCGAAAGGTATGAAGAAGTATTCTGTTCAGAAGAATCCTGTTATTAAAAGCTTTGGAGATTTTGAAAATTCATTCATTTTTATGGGTATTTGTTCGTTTTTTCTTCAATTTGAAAGTTAATAGTTTAAAATTAACCTAAAATGGGACGACTAGAAATTGTAGAAAATAAAAAAATAAATGGTTTAATCAATAAATTCTATTTAAACCAAGTTCAGTAGAAAGTGTCGTTTTCTAATTTCGAAGATGTTGTATTTCGGATACTTGTTTCTCTGGGAAATTTATTTTTTTGAATTCTTCAGTCGTCCCTAAAAAAATTTAGAATTGCCGGAAATTTCCTAATTTTGGGAATTTTAGTATTCGAGGTTTTTTAGTCTCCTAAGTTATTTCTTTTTTGGTCAATAATCATCATACAATCGTTCAATTCTCGAAGAAAAAAAAATTAGAAATTAAAGTTCCCGACAATTTGAAAATCCTGAATAATGAAACTCGTTTCGAATTTCCCTATGTCGGCTATTTGATTTTCCGTAATTATTCAGTCATCCCAAGTATTTCTTCTTCTGAATAAATAATCACTCAATTATTTTACTGTCGGGGATTTCCAGGATTTTTCAGTCTCCTCAATTATTTATTCTTCGTAAATAATAATCTTACGATCTTTCATTTACAGGGAAATGAGATATTCTTAATAAAAAAGTCCCGAGATAAGAAAATTTACGACAATTGAAAGTTCCTGAATTATAAAATTCGTTGGGAATTTCCCCGTGTGGGCAATTTCATTTTTTGGAATTTTCCAGTCAGCCCAATTTTTTCTCCTTTCTAAATAATAATCACACAATTATTGAATCAAAAAAAAAAAAATATTTATATTTAAAATCATAATATTGCCGAAAATTCAAAATTCCTGAATAACAAAACGCGTTGGAGATTCCGCTGTGCTGGCAATTTTATTTTTCGTAATTTTTCATTCATCTCAAATATTTCTCTCCTGAATAATAATCATAAAATTGTTTAATCCTTTGAGGGAGATAATATTCGAAGTAGAAAGTTCTCGAAATTATGAAATTGACAACAACTTGAAATTCGTTCAGGATGTCCCCGTGTCGGCAATTTCATTTTTCAGGATTTTTAGTCACCCCAATTATTTTTTTCTTCTAGATAATAATCATACAATTATTTCATCCTTAAAAAAGATATTTAAATTTATGAAATTGCTGTAAATTCCTGAATAATAAAACTCGTTGGAGATTCCCCTATGCCGGCAATTTTATTTTTCGGAATTTTTCAGCCATCCCAATTATTTCTTTCTTCCAAATAATAATCACAAAATTGTTTATACCTGCAACAGGAATGCCAAAAAATAATAAGATTGAAAAGTCTGAATGCTGACACAAACGTAGCCTTATTGGCTAAAGAAGTAATTGAAAAATGTTCCTTAATTCACGAATCCAAATTACACGAAGTGGAGCAGCTAATTTATTATCTACAAAATCGACGATCGAGCAATGACGGTATAAGATTCAAACCAACATTTTAATTCATTTTACATTCAATTTAAAATTTTAGATGAATGAGTCGCATAAATATTCTCGAAATTTGATTTTCTCTAATATTTATCTCACAGAAAATCGTGTAACCGAATAACTATTCAACATGATTTATCTTTTACTGAATTACTAATTGTCATGAATTCCATTTTACCGAATAACTATATGCCATTACATTTATTTCACTGAATTGTCGAATCAAAATAATACCAAATTCAGAAAAATGGATGAATTGGTCCAATGGTGATTTAGAAACATCAAAATTGCATAAAATATTTGTTCGGTTTAATAAAAATGGTAATAAACTGTTTTTCTGCTTTATGGGTTTTGGTAAAATGAATATTAGGGGAAACAAACTTGGGGAATAATCATGCGTCTCAAGAAATTAATCACATTATTCAATTCAATAAATTGTCCGAATAATCAAATTATCTATTTAATCTAATTTTTTTCAGGGTACGAGAGCAATTCACAGCCACCTAGACCAACTTCTACAACTTCCACGAATAATGAAAATAGTAGTTCAGAACGAGCAGTAATTAGTAATATCGACAGCTATATTGAATTTCTTTACGAAGAAATTCCAGAAAAAGTGAAAGGATCTTCGCTAATTTTACAATTAGCGAGAGTACCAGATAATTTATTAGAGCTCGCCAAAAATGGTACTTAAAAATTGAATAATTAGAGTAATTAAAAATTTATTATTCACTTTCATTAGTAGATGAAGTAATTAGTAAATAATTAATTACTTTATTTAGTAATTGTAGTAATTAATAATTAATTATGTATAACTTTAATCAGTAATTTAAGTACTTGAATACTAAAATGTAGCATCTGCTAAGTGAAATTAATTGAATAATTATGTATTTTATTTTTCAGAATCGTTATTGAGTGCTTTAGCAAGAGTTCTGAGGGAAGACTGGAGACGAAGTATCGAGCTTTCTACTAATATAATTTATATATTTTTCTGCTTTTCAACGTATACTCGGTTCCACAATATCGTTCTGGAATACAGAGTGCGTATAATTTATAATTTTTTATGCAAAATCGGGGCCTATTCTGTGGTTTTTGCAATCAATTAAATTTTTTTTTTAATCTACTGTGTTATATTTTTATGTACGAAATCAATTAACTTAATAGTTGAATTCCCTACGAAAAAATCTATTCTATCTACCAAAAAATATTTCTTAGTCAAGAATAAAAAAAAAATGTAACTGAAATACTGAATCTTACGGAACAATTGAATGTTCAATAAAAGAGAAGGACTCTTTAACAAGATTGGTGAAATTTTAACTGAATAAGATAATTTTCTAACGAAATATGGAATAAAAAAAATTTAGTTTAAATAAATATTTCCAACGAAACAAAAACAAAGAATTCACAAAACAGGTGAATTTTCAACCAAAGAAATTAATTTTTAACTCAAAAAGACGAATTAACTAGAAAATTTCGTGCCCGAAAATAATAATTTCCTACAAAAAAGTTAAATTATCTATCAAAGTAAATCTTCTATCGAAATTGTTAAGTGATGAAGCTCGGAATATGAATTTTTAGAGAAATGCTATAATTTTTATTGAGCCGTCAGAAAAGAAATTCAGCGTGTTAACTTGTTTCTGAAGTAAACATTTTTTATATTTTTATTTTGAACCTTTCTAGTAAGCCGGCTCTCTGGATTGTAATGATTTCCCCGAATCATAAAAAGGAATCTTTCCCATTAAATATTTTTATTAGGCTAGTAGGTTAGAAATTTTCGTTTATAACTTTTTTATTCAATTGAAAAGTAGAAAATTAATAATTTGTTTTTTACTTGGGAGGTAGTCAACTTTTGCTCTAATTTTCTTCCTTAATTTCTAAGAGCGTTTTTTTTTTCTTTCAACTTTTTTTTTAGTTGAACAGTGGGAAATATAGAATTTTCATTATTTTGTTTCGATATCTTCCCAAAATTGTGAGGTAGGTTGAGTATTTAGAAAAATAAATATAAAGTTCAAACTTATTGAGTTCTTCTATATAATTATTTTTTAATTTATTATTATTTTAGTATTATTCATTCGATCAGATGTAAATTTGACCTAGAATGAGCCCTTTCTGAAATTAATCAATCGTGACTACCCTAAATTTTTTAATCTTTTAATTCACACTTCAGTTTTTCATTTTCTCTTGTTCAAAAATTTCACAGATTGGTTCTCTCTGCATGGACATTATCGATTTTGAACTTCATCGGTACGATCAATGGAAAGAAGACATGGAAAAACACCGCCGGCATTTCGAAAGCAACACCGGCCTTTCACTTTTCCCGTCTGGAAATGGTGATATTTGTGATAAGAAAATTAAAATTCTGGATGATATTTGGAACGCGGATGGTCCCTTGGAATTTGAAACGAAAAAGTCCAAGGACGATGTTTGTCTTAAAGTTTCCGAAAGCGAAATAAAGCGGCTAAAAGAAGACTTAGAGAAGAATCGAAAAAAGTTCAAAAGCCTCACTAAGAAACAAGAACAGTTACTAAGAGGTCAGTTCCAATGAAGACGAAAAACTCTTTTTAAGAAATATAAAATGCGTATAGAAAGGGTGGTCAACAAATTGTTTTTGTTAAAAGTTGAAACTCCTGTCGATTTTTTTTGATAAGTCGAATGATGATTATCTAGAAGATTTTCGATTAAAAAATTGACAAAAAATTTGGATAATGATCTCAATCTCCAAATTGATTTTTTTATTCGTAGCAAAAAATGAATCCAAAATTATTAGGAACATCCTTTAGGACGTATATTAGAGCTATACAAAAATTTCAACATATTTTTTATTCAAGTTCTTAATGCTTATAGCTCTCTGTTTATACAGTTGAAAATTATTGCCAATATTTCTTGATTCATTTTTTGCTACGACTAAACTCTTGAACTTGAAAATGTATAATACAAATTCACATCTTCTTTCAGTTGCGTTCTATCTTTTGCTGAATATTGCTGAGAACACGGAAGTTGAAAGAAAAATGCGGAAGAAAAACGTTATTGAAATGCTCGTGAAAACTCTCGACAGGTTCAATAGCGATTTGCTCATCTTGGTCGTCATCTTTTTGAAAAAATTATCCATATTTCGTGAAAATAAGGAACTTATGGTAATTTCAAATCATTCTCCGAAATCGTCTCGAATAGTTGAAACATATTTATAATAATTCTGTATTTTATCAACAGGGAGAGGAAAACGTAGTCGAAAAATTGCCAAAGTTGCTTCAAAATAACAATCCTGACCTGCTTTTGTGCACTCTAAAACTTTTGTACAATCTCTCCTTCGATACGAAAATGAGAGGTAAAATGATAAGAGCCGGTTTATTGCCAAAGCTGGTTAAATTTCTCGCACAGAGTGAAATAAAAAGCAAGTCGACGATTCTTGGATTATTGTATCACGCGAGCATGGATGACAAAGTGAAGGCAATGTTCACAAACACTGATTGTGTGCCTTTGGTATGTAACCAAATTCATGTCTTTTTTCGTCAAACTTAATAATATATCGGTAAACTAACTTGTAAATATATATAGAACTTGTTTTTTGGAACGGGGACGAAATATTCTGACTTCTAGCTCGATGAAATAATTATAATTTCATATCAATATTTTCGACGGTCCAAAAACAAATTTCGAAATTCTTCATAGCCCAGAATCTAGCACTTTCACATCCAAAAATACAAAATAATGAATATCAAATTACACCAGAACTTTGGGCTCTTGAAATACGCAAAAAAAAATTCAAAAAACAACCCTCAAGTACCGAAAGCAACCCTCTTCATAAAATTTGAATCGAAAATACCTACGATGATTTTTTGGTTCAAACCCAATGTCAAAAATCAACCCTGATTTTTTGGTTCAAACCCAATGTCAAAAATCAACCCCATATGACTTTGTCGAAAGGAATCTTTTTACGAATATTATAGTCTCAATAAAGTCACTCTTATAAATCAGAATTAAAAAACTGAAAGAGGAATGGAAATTAATTTTGAAGAATTCAGAAAAGGAAAGATTCAAGTTTTGCCAAACTACCATCTAAAACAATATTTTTTTGTTGAATTTAGACAAATTTTGATTAAGAACCAGAAATTTTTAAAACCTAAAGAATTCCGACTTTGATTCAGGCAAAATATTATTTGCAAACAAAAATTTCTCAATTCAAAGCAATTTTTTAATCGAAAAGAATTTTTTATATGAATCTGACAAGTGTAGTAAATTTTTAAATGAAGCATCCGTTTCTTTTAATTTTGTTGTATCACATTTGATGGAAAATGCAAAATTTTATTTTATTTTTTATGAAGGTATATTACTTCGGTTGGAAAGTCAACTTTTCTCTAAAGAATTTGATTATTTTGTTGAAAATTCGACTTCCTTTAGAAAATTGGTCTTCCTGGATTGAAAATGGAATTATTTAGTTGAAAATTACCTTCCTAGGTTCCAAATTTTTAACTTAAAAGTTTTAGATTAAAAATATTTTGTGAAAATTCGAAATATTTATCTGTTAGAATATCAAATATATCATTTTCGTCAGAAATTCATAATTTTTGTAATGTTGGACTTTCTCGATTCTAAGTTCAAATCTTTGCTCAATTGAAGTATCTACTATTATATTTCTCGTCGCAAGTTAATCTTTTCCTATCACAAATTCAACTTTTCAATTTTTTGAATTAAAAGTAAACTTCTTGGTTGAAAATTAATTCTCCTTGAGATTTGTCACTTTAGTTGAAACTGAACTATTTTGTGGAAATTACAGTCTTTATTTGGTAAGAAAATAATTTTTTTCAACTACTTGTTTCGACTACTATTTTGCCATCTTCGCTTGAGCTAGGAAAGTTTCAAATTTTGCAAATTGATTTTTTTTTTTTTTTTTTTAAATTCAAAAAAATTTCGATTTGGAACAGAAAATATTTTAAATCTGGCGGATTCCGACTTGGAAGATGGATTGTTTTTGTAGATTTCCTCCTTATCAATTAGAAATAAAATTCTTTGTTCTAAGTCAAATTATAATTCTCAGCGGAAACTCCCTCTTTAGAATTCATGAAGATATTTTCTGTTCTAAAGTGAATCTATATTTAAAATTCTTCACGGAAAATTTTAAGTCTATCTCAGAATCCTTATTACTCGAAAAAATATACCCAAATTCCTTGTCCCGAAGAAGAAATTAAAAATCTTCACGAAAATTTCCTGCCCTGAGTCACAATTACACTTATTTCGACAAATTTTACGTTCAAGCTCAGATTCGTTTCAGCGAATCGAAACACTTTTCGAAAAAATTTCCGGTCACAAAATCATATTCCTGGTAATTTCCAGATTTCTTCACATTTTTAAAACAAATATAAGAAACGCGTTCAACGTGCAAAATCTAATTTAATACCAAAACTAAATTTGATGAAAAAATAAAATAAAAAAGAAACTCTTTTTTATTTCCTGTTGTCTCCAGTGGCTATCCTAATCATTGTCAACTGCCTTTTCCGGTTTTATTTTCACATATAAATGATTTCCAGTGCTTCTTCCCTGAAACACTTAGAAATCTTCATTCAACTTTCATTGCATCAATAGTTTAGAAATATTTAACGTAAGAACCTCTAAAATTTTCCCTTTATTAGGTAAATTACGAGATTAAAATACAATCTTTCGTATTCCATTGTACCATTCTTTTCTAAATGCATTTGATTTCAGGTAACGGATATGTTATTGGATTTGGATGACGAGCGTCTCAAACCAGAATTAATTGCTTTGTGCATTAATTTGGCAGCGAACAATAAAAACGCCCAACAAATGGTCGAAAATAGCCGTTTGCAAAGATTAATAGGCAAGGCTTTCAGAAATCAGGACGCTCTGATTATGAAAATGATTCGAAATATCTCCCAGCATGATTCTACGAAAGATAGTTTTGTGGTAAGAATTTGATTATTTTTTTCATCTTATTTCATAAATAACAAGGACAGCAAGGGTATGGAAAAAAGAACGAAGTTGACGAGTGTTGAGGCAGGATCTGGATCCTAGGATCGTGAGAGGACAAAAAAATCTTGAGAGTGGGGGCTAAGCATGAGCTTTAGACCCACATCGCCTTCAGCCAAATTGTTGATTTGAATATCAAATAAGAATCGAATGATATCTTCTAATTTTATCAGAATTCATTAACTGTTTTACTTCGCAATTTCCCCGATTTATTACTTTTTGCCACAAAGGAACACAATTTTTCGGAAGATAAAAAAATAAACGTCTCATCTTTGTCTTCTTTCAAGATGCCCAGATCAGGATCAGGGTGTCGATTTGCATTGCAAAATTAATTTATTTTGAACATAATACTAAACTTTTCCACAGAAGTATATCATTTCTTAACAAAAATTGGAACAATTCAACTGTTAATTGACAAAAATCAATCAACGATAACAAAAAAAAAACTGATTTCCAAGAAGATAGCTGATTCTTCAGCCATAGTGATGAATTTCCAAACAGCATTATGAATCTTCAACTGGAACAGTTAAATTTCAAACCAAGAAGATGAATTCTTAACTTGAATGATAAAAAATTAACTGGAGCACTTCAATTTCCAACCATGGATGTGAATATTCAAACGAGAATATTAATTTTCAAATAAAAAGATTAATTTTCTACCAAAAAATGCAATACTTAACAAAACAGTTGAATCTCGGACTGAAAAAATAATTTTTTTGAACCAAGAATGGAACAATAACCTTTTTATTTTGAAAAACCGATTTCAAACCAAACATGAGAGTTTTTATCTAAAACAAAAAATCTTCAACTGAAAGAGTTGAATTTTCAAACAGAAACCAAAATTTGAATACTGGAAAAAATTTATGTTCAACCAAACAAATGAATTTTCAACTACAACTATGGAATTCTCAATTTGAATAAGTTACATTTTCAGTTTAAAGAACTTCTTGTAACAAAAGAAACTAACTTTCAACAAAAGAAAAGCTAACTTTCAAACAAGTTGTTACATTTACAAACAAAATAATGAATTAAAAAAAAACGGGTAATTTTCAATTTTAGTATGTGAATTTCATATCACAAGATATTAATTTTCAACCAAAAAATGCAATTTTTTAACAAAATAGTTGAATTTTGGAATATTAAAAAAATTATTTTTAACCAGGAATGGGAAAGTACCAATTTGATTTGAATAATTAATGTTTTAACCAAACATAAGTGTTTCCAACAAGATGTCGTTTCGACTAAAATGAGAAATATTCAACTGTACAACTTGAATTATTACCCGTAAAGAAGAATTCTTAAATAAGAGAATTAACTTTCGAAGAAAAAAATAATTCAATCAAATAAGACAAATTCTCATTCAAATTTTGGAATTTTCAATCAGAAAATATTTATTTTTCTCTCAAAATGAAGCAGTTAAATTTTCAGCTAATGAAATTAATTTTCAACCAGACTGATGAATTTTCAGGTAAAACGATTAATCTAAAAGTCGAATAGATGTATTTTATGCAAAAAAGATTAATTTCTAACCATAAAGATTAATTTTCTACAAAAAAGACGAATTTTTCTCAAAGTATATGAATTCTCAAAGAAATAGTTAAATTTTTTTAAAATCAATGTTCAAATAAATACTCGAATTTTTACCAAAAAAAGACTAATTGATTTTCAACGCAATGAACAATGTAAACAAGTTTTCTATTATAATTCAGAAATATTTCTTCTGCGAAATTCAATTGCTACTCTAAAAACTGTTTGAAGAAATTTCTTCATTGGAAATTAAGAAGAGAGGACTTTCAAATTGTGACGAATTTGAAATTGTAAGAGCGATTTTTAAAAATTCCCCTCTTCTTAATCCGAAGTATAATTATCTCAAAAAGTTCCCGTTCCATGTAAAAAATTCCATGTTTCAAGTGGAATTATATTCCTTCCCTGAAACTCCCTACCATACAATAAAAACTATAATTTTTGTTTTGTACCATTAAGCCATAATCTGTTGTGGGGTGAGCGTAACTCGTAAAGAGTTATGGTTGGTTAAATTGGATACACGGGAGGACACAGTTTCCCGCCAACATGCCAACAGCACGCGGTATTCCCGAACGGTTATCCATCCAAGTTCTAACCGCGCCCAACGCTACTTAACATAAGTGATCGGAGGGGAACTGGTTTCTCAATTGGATTTCCTTTTTTTCAAATTGAAGCCCATGAAGATCATGACACATTTGTCAAGGCATGTTTCCAAGAAAGTTTTTGAATAATCTTTTATTCACTAATGGAAGTTTAAAAAAAAGAAAATAAAAAAAATTTCGAAGCTATGCCATTTTGTGGTAATTTATCTAATTTATGCGAAAGTGCACAATATTAGTGGGAAAACTTATCTTGAATAATGTCTGGTAGTATCAGTTGATTGAAAAATTGTTTACATTTTTTGTGAACAAATTATTTAACAAAAGTTAGATTCTTGGTAAAAATTATATACAGCTACTCAGATGTGTGTTTTTGAGTGGAAATCTGAAGAAAACTAAACTTTGATATGTCTTATAAATAATACAGACCATTTTTTAATTATTTGAACAAATTATATAAACAAATGCATAAATTCATTGTTTTTGAATAGATTTATTTCGTTTTCTCAACAGAAAGGACAATAAATATCTTACTTATAGCTTTTTTTCTATTCTTGTGATTTCAGACACAAAGTGTTATTTGTTTAAACAAAATTAATTAACAAATGCATGATATTATCATTTTTTAGTAAAAGGAATCATTCGTTTTTTTTCAATCAACTTCAGATGTATTAAAAATACCTTTTGATACGATGCTTGGTTATAAAGAAAAAGGATTTCCATTTGTTTAAAAAAATTATATAAACGAAATGATTCATCTGTCAACATGTAGATTTCGTTTTTTTAGATAAATAAATTTCTAATGCCTTGCAAGTAGCTCTATATAGCTATTATTTAATTATATTAATCAATAAGTAATTGTTGTTAAAAAATTTAATAAACAAATGCATATTTTGGCCATGTTTTAGTAGATAAATGTAGCTTTTCAAACACAATCAATTGAATGTATACAACTAATGGGCCTTTGCTGTTATATTTTGCTGTTAGACAAGAATTCGTAATTTTCAAACAAATATAATGAACAAATTACCCTGTGGCCGTTTTTAATAGGAACACCATATTGTGTTATATGAAATGGAATTTCATTTAGAACGCCACGAACGAACTGAGAGTTTTTCATACATTCATGATAATTTTGACTGATTTTTATAAATATTTGAACACATAATAAACATGTTCTGCCGGATGACACAGTATTATAACAGAGAAACATTGCTTAAAAATTGTAGTCGATTTCACAAAAAACAATATGGTGTTTTCATCTAAAGGAAGGCCTTAGAGTAATTTTTTTATTAAATTTGTTCGAAAATTATAAATTGTTGTCTAACAGATATAGATATCACAGGAAAGGGCCATTGTTTGTAGAAATTTAATTGATTGCTTCGGCTGCAAATTATTCAGTTTCATTCGAGGATTCAACCTTTTTTTTTATAAACTTCGTTCTTTTCACTTAAATAACATTTTTTCTGATTAGATGTTAGGATATCGTTTTGTTGAATTATTAACTATCCCATTCGACGTTAAGAATTTGTCTCTTCTACTTAAAATCAAGCGATCTGGTTAAAAATTAATATTTTTTTCTTGTAAAGATCATCTTTTTTATTGCGAGATTAAACTTCCTTTTTAGAAATTAATCTTCTTAGTTGAAAAATTCAAGGATTTCGTTAAAAATTGATTAATTTTGTTAAAAATTCGACTTCTTTAATATAAAATTATATTCTTGGTTAAAGAATCATCTTTTAGCGTTAAGAATTCCATCTTTTTGTTGAAAATTAAATAATTTTTTTGAAAATTTGTTGAAAGCAGAACTACTCTGTTGAAAACAATCTGTTCGCCTGAAGAATTATCATTTAATTTCCGAATGGATATTCTTGTTTACACATTTGAGTGTTTTTTAAAATTATCTTATTACGCAAAAAACTCAATTATTCGGTTAAAAATTCGTTCATTACATTCTCATCAGAAAAGGTACTAGATTTGTGTAAAATTCAACCCCCCACTGCCCGGTTTTTGTCAAATGTCCACGTTTTGAGACCTTGAACCCGAAAAACAGGTTGTTACGAATTTGTCTCTATTTTCTAAAATTCCCTGTGACAAGTCACATAAATGAGAAGAATGCAAATAAAACGTGATGAATACATTTATATGAAAAAATTGAGAATTCGATTATCAAACTTGAGTTAGCTCAAAAAACTCACAGAGAAAAAAATTTGCAAAAGGTTTTGCTTATAATGGAAAAAAATAAAAATAATGTCTCTTATAAAGCATAGATATGTTCAAAAAGTTTTAGAATCAGACTAAAGGAATGTACAATTATACATTCTTTCAATGGAGTGATAAAATCTCTTTTTAATTTGTAACAAGATGATTCGTATTTTAACGGTGAAACTCTTAATGTTCTGGGTTAAATCAAGTAACTTCCTGGTCTTTCTAATTGAAATCCTTGTCATTTCCCGGTTTCCCGGGTGACGAATGCAGGAAAAGTAAAGACAGAACGGAGGAGTGTGTAGGAAAATAGAGGAAAGGAGAACTAGAGAAGAGGGAACTCAACAGAAGAATTATTTGTGTAATAAGCTGTATAAATTCATATTTTCAGGATTTTGTGGGCGATTTTGCAATGGCATTGAACCAATCCGATTCTCAGGACTTCGTCCTAGAAATTGTCGGTATAATGGGTAACTTGGCGTTGCCAGATTTGGACTACACACAAATTCTTCAGAGGTGTAATCTCATTCCTTGGATTCGCAGCAATCTTGTTCCCGGTAAACAAAAAGTTTAAACATAGACCATAACATGAGGAAAAAACGGAATTTCCATCAAATCATTTTATTTTTGCAGGTAAAGCACAAGACGATTTAGTTTTGGAAATTGTGATATTTTTGGGCACGGCAGCTGCCGATGAAGATTGTGCTCAATTAATGTGCAAGGCTGATATCCTTTTGTCCCTTATTGAATTATTAAAAGGTTGGCATCTACAAAATTCTTTCAGAATAAATTCTTAAGTTCATCTGATATTTATTCCGAATTCATTTTTATTTTCACAGCAAAACAAGAAGACGATGAGATGGTTCTTCAAATTATATACGTTTTTTACCAAATCTCCAAACATGATTCTACAAGAGACTACTTGATTCGTGAAACAGGTAATAATTGATAAACTTTTTAGAAATAATATTTAATTATTGAATTGATTTTCTCTTGCAGAAGCCCCAGGATATTTGATAGATTTAATGCACGACAAGAATCCAGCTATTAGAAAAGTCTGCGATACCTGTTTGGACGTGATAGCAGTAAGTATAAATTTGTTATCTGATTTCCGTTTGAAAATTAGTTGCTTTGATCAAGAATTCAACTATCCTATTTTTGGTTGAACTTATATCTTGAAAATTTGTATTCAAGCTTCACTCATTTTGTTCATAATTCACCTGTTTTGTTGAAAATTTGTTCCTATTTGGTTGAAAATTAATTAATTTATCTCAAAATTCGATTGTTTTATTTCTTGTTGAAAACCTACCTTTATAAGTTGAAAATTCAACCATTTGGTTGAAAATTAATCTTCCATAAGTTGTAGTTTCAACTGTTTGGTAGAAAATTCATATTTTTGAATTAAAAATTAATCTCCGTGGTTGAAAGTTCTATTGAAACTTTTTATTCAGTGGAAAATATATTATTTCGTTCAGATTCATCTATTGAGTTGAGGATTCAACCATCTTGTTAAAATTTGTTTCTTTCAATTGAGTTGGACAGATTGAAAATTTATTGTTTTATTTAGTCTAAAAGTAATTTTTCAAACTCATAATTCAAGTATTCTGTTTTTGGTTGGAAACCTATGTTTTTAGTTAGAAATTAAACTATTCGGATGAATTTTTTTTTTCTTTCAGGTTTAAAATTCAACCATTTTGCTCAAAATTTAGTTATTTTTTTCAAGTCATCCTTCTTTGTTAAAAATTTGACTGTTTTGTTGAAACTTCATCCTTCTGAGTTGAAAATCCAGCTTTTATTATAGAAAGGTAATCTTTTTTAGTTAAGAAGTCATCTTTCTTGGTTAAAAATG
This sequence comes from Neuroterus valhalla, assembly GCA_011762715.2. Classification (NCBI taxonomy): domain Eukaryota; kingdom Metazoa; phylum Arthropoda; class Insecta; order Hymenoptera; family Cynipidae; genus Neuroterus; species Neuroterus valhalla. The sequence goes on from WSXT02198977.1 coordinate 14,883, forward strand.
GACTCTTTTGTTTAAAATCCAACCGCTTCTGTAAAAAGGCGTCTTTTTGTCTCGAAGATTCAACTATTTGTAAAAAAGTTTAATTTTTTTGTTGAAAGTTAGTATTTTTTACTTGAAAGTTCCACCATATGGTTAAAAATCATGTATTTCGTTCATAATTTGTACTTTGCGGTTGAAAATTAATTTTTTTGATTGAAAATTCAACTATTTGGTTACAAATTTATCTTCTTTGGTAGAAAGTTCAATTTTGTTTTCTCTCGTTCAGAAAGTAATTTATTCAACTGTGAATTCAAGTATTCCAGTTCCGGTTGGAAACTTATGTTCTTCAGTTAAAAATTCCACTATTTGGTTGAAAATAGATCTTCTTTGGTCGAAAATTCAACCTTCTTGTTCGAAATTAGTCGTCTTGGAGTGGAAGTTCATCTTTTATGGTAGGAAAGTCGTATTTTTCACTTCAAAATCAATTTTTCGTTGAAATTCCAAATTTTCGGATCAAAAAACCAATTGTGTTCTAAAAAAATCGACTTTTCAGCTTGAAAATTTACTCATCTGGTTGAAAATGCAACTGTCAGGTTTAAAACTGGACTATTTTGTTCAAAATTTGATTATTTTGTTGCAACTCAAAATATTTTTTTCACGTTATCCTTCTCTGTTGAGAATTTTACAGTTATGTTGCAAATATGTGCTTTTGGATTAAAAATTTCAACTCTCTTCGAGAAATTTCGTCTTTAGGGCTCGAAAATTCAATTATTTATCAGAAAGTTCAAATGTGTGTTCGAAAATTCGTATCTTCTACTCGTAAGTTTAACTGTTTCTTTGTTAAGAATTTGGCTTCTGGTGGAAAAATGATCTTCTTCATTCAAAATTCATCTTGTAGATCAAAAATTCATCTAGTTGATTGAAAATTTAACTATGTATTTTATTGGAAATTCAATCATTTCGTTGGAAACTCTTCTTTTTTGTTGAAGTAATTTTTCTTGACCGAAAATTTGAGTGTTATATTGAAAATTTGTCCTCTTGCATTAAAAATTAATCTTTGATGGTAGAAATTTTATCTTCCTCGGTTGAAAATGTTCTTTTCGAGGAAATCTCAACTATAGTCGAAAAACTTCTTCTTTTTGGCTAAGAAATGTGATGATTTTGTTGAAGTTCAACTATTTTGTTGGAAACTCTTTTATTGCATGAAATTGATCTTCTTTGATCAAAAAAACAAGTGTTTCTTCGAAAATTTGTCCCTTTAGATTGAAAATTAGTTTTTAATAGTATGAAATTCATTTTTCTTAGTTAAAAATGAACATTTAGGGAAAACTCAACTACCGTCAAAGAAATTTGTCTTTTTGTCTTTAAAATGTTACCATTTGGTTAAAGTTGAACTATTTTGTTAAAAACTGTTCACTCTTGCTCTGAAGTACAATTATGTAGTTGTTAATGCAACTGTTTGGTTATAAACTAATAAAATTGGTAAGTTAGCTTAAGGACAACTCTTTTTTTGCTAAATTAATCTAATATATTAAAAACAATTCTATATTTTTAGATGTGTGACAAAGACTGGGCAGCGCGTATAAAAGTGGAGAAATTCCGATCTCATAATCAGCAGTGGCTCGAAATGGTGGAGTCGATTGCAATGGATCCAGACAATTATTTATTGCCAGAAGACAATGACAATCTGCCTCCCTTTTTAAGTGGAGATCTCCTCAAACATACGATGTTATTCCCATCTGGTAAATTTCTTACAATTTCAGTTTTTACTTCAGAATTTCAAATTTTCCTCTTAAACAATGTCTTAAGAAATGTATCAAACTTCAGGAATGTCGGCAAATTTCAACACCGAAGATGGAGAATCGGTAACGAAAGCTTCTTCAGAATCGTCTGAAAACCCGAGTCGTCCGATAAGTCGGTAAGAATTTTCATTTTTCACCTAGATTTTAAATAACCTACTTTAACTTCATCTTTTCTTTATGGTCATCCCATGTTTTCTACGACATCTTGGGCTTTTTTTCGACTTTAAAAAAAAAATATTTCAAAATTGTATAATTTGTACCACTTGTTGGTTAAAAATTTCAGATTCGAAAAAATCCGAAATAGAACAATTTTATTCCAAATTCGATTTTCGAAAAATTGACAAATTCATACTGCAATTGTACTGTTTTCAATTAATTTCCAAACAGATGGCTCTATTTTCGATATTTTTTAAATTAAATATCGTTCGAAAATGATATATATCAGTTTGTGTTCGAAGCTTACAATTTGATTCATTTACATCCAAGGTTGAAAATATGAGATTGAAAGCGTTCAGAATTGAAAAAAAAACTTGCGTGGTGATGATCAGAGTAGGTTTTCTTTTCTTAAATCTCATGAGTTCTCTACTAAGAGTTTATTGGATGATTACATTTGCCAAAATATGATTTACTTAAGTCGACCCGTTTCCAAAAAAAATCGTCTCTTTAAAAAATTTTTTTGTTTGGATAAAAATGTTCATATATTGAATTCTTATGTGAAATTATGTCAATGTAACATTTTTCTACAATTAAACAATCATTTTAAACCGAATACATGATTTTTTTAATGAAAAAGAGTAATTTTATAACGAAAAGGTAACATTTATACTAAAATTATGAAGATTCAAATGAAAAAATTAATTTTCAACGAAGACATTACATTTTCAACCAAGAAGATTGAATTTTTGGTTTAAAATAAATGGTTTTTTTTTTCAAATATTTTCTTGTCAAGAAAAATGTATCTTTATAATAAGTCCGAGCCCTAATCTCCTTTTTTTGGTTTTGTGAAATTAAGCAATTTATTTATATTTCAGATACAGCAGAGATATCGATGACCTGAGTGAAATAATGGCCCGATCGAAATCCCGGATTTCAATCGGCTCTGTAATCGAAGACTACTACCCTCAGAATTCAAAAACGAAATTCGGAGAAACGGAAAGCACGCACGTTTTAATATAAGATTTTAATATAAGATTTCTGTCCATTCCATTGACTTGAATAATTAATTAACTTATTAACGTTCCGCTTTCTTTAAACACATGTGCCATTTTTTAATAATTTTACACGTAGATTTTTCTAAAGATCGAAAAACATCAAAGTATTAAGAGCGTGATAACACTCCCTGAATATTGTATTGATTTTACGAAAATACCGCTCTTATATTTTGAACCTAAACTAGTCAACAAGTATTAGAACAATTTCAAACAATTCGCTGCATTTTCAGGACCTCAAGTTTGCTTCAAAACGTTACAACATTTTGAACTCGGAAAATTATCGCGAAATTCCTTTCGCGCAGTATAAACTTAACAATCATAAATTAATAGTTGGAAAAGAGTTGCGAATTTACTCAAAAGCTAGTCAAAAATGAATCCTACTTCAGTATTTATTCACTTTTATTGATTTAGATAACCTACAGTGATTTGAATAGAAACATGTATATTAAAAAGTGTCCGAAGTATTCAGAATCATTTTCAATGTAGATGTATAAAGTAGCACACATTTAATGGCAAAATAAAAACTAGATTATTAAGAATGCGACTTGTTTTTTATTATGGTGATCTGAGTGCACATTTCTTATCTTTATTTCATTCAGGATCAGGAATTTTTTTCTTATATTGCAAAATGTACTTTTTTGGACTCTATCTTATTATTTTTTTTGTAATAGACGAGAATCAAAGAGGAGAATCTGCAAAGCTTTTCGATTATTGCTCAACTTTTTTGTTTATTATATAAGAGTTGGAGTGTGTTTTCTTAATTACGTTAAATACTATTGGAATCCTTCAAAAATTGAGCCTGAATTTGAAGATTTGAGTAATTTTTTAATTCTTTGAGCATATATTGCATTATTTTATTGCAATAAAATAATGTTTTTCCATTTAGACGAAATTGTGTTGTTTTGTTAACTATTGGAATTTCGTGACATATTTGGGTAATTTTAGAATTGCCAGACATTTTTGATGAGGGGGCTTCCATAAACCACGTAGTCCAATTTTTGCCACTTTTTGACTCCTCCCTCCCCGCATGTGGTCCACCGTGGCATTATTGTCGTCGCCCCCCCCC
>WSXT02198988.1:0-18937 GCA_011762715.2 Neuroterus valhalla
GTGAATGAACAAATAGTTGTTCTAATAATTTTTTCATAACAGGATCTTGTCTCAACCACTTTCGAGTAGTTTTTGAGTACTTTTGTTGCATAAGAATGACCGTAATTGATTGAGAATGTGGAATAGGTTTTTTTCATTGTTACAAAAGAAAAATTAATAATAATTATTATGATAACTAATAATTTTTAATAATAATATTTTCTCATCAATAATTAATAGTAATAATATTTTTAATAATTTTTTGTAACAATATCTCATGATAAATACTTTCTTTGCATTTGATTTCATGATAACCTCCAGGACACTTGTAATTCGCATTGATTTTTGTAAATTGTAAATAATATGCTGTGACCGTTTTTCACATTATTTTATTATATTATGATAATATTATATTATTTTATAATTTTTGTGGGCCAACACTTCACACGTAAATTCTGGTATCATGGGAATACTAACTAGTAATTAGTATCCCCATGGATATTACATGAAAGTTCTTGAAGCTCATGGCTACATTAAAATAAATTTTTCAAGAATCTAGAGAAGTGTAATCATCGAATACGTTGTAGATACAAGTTATCTATTGCAAAAACGCCAATGCGCGTTAAACTGTAATAAATTCTTATGAAATCGTTGTGATCTACATTTTGTACGATAATGCTGTTGTTTCTTTATCTAGAAATACGCTCAATTTCATATTGTTGAATAAGTAACTCGTTTGGTTAATTATTCCTAATTAGAGTATCCTTTCTTACCTTTGTAACCTTCTCCTTATGTACCTCTTCTAGTCTCATTTGAGCCTGCTTGTAGCTTTGGTGTTCTGATCTTGGATCGGAGTAAGTCATGTAAGGATCTAGTGAGTCTTGATTTTGCGATAATGCTGGACTAGTACTTGCTGGAAGAGGTATTGCTGTAGCTTCGCGTCTCAACTTTTCTGTTGGAGAGGATGTAGTGGAAAGCATCCTGCAATGCAAAACTTATATTTAATACCTAAATAATCATTCTTCGTATGAAAACTTAGACTTCAGCATTCAAATTTGAATTTGGATTTTTCCTTTAATGAGGAGGAATCGTTTGGAAGGGCATACCAAAGTTTTTTGTAGATGATCATATCATCAAAATTCGATTGAATATCCAAAAAGTGTATGCGTGAACGAAATACAAGAAGTCAATAAATGACGAAGTTTGGAATATTATGCATTAAGGATTCTGACCTGCGCGACTTGATCAAAGTGGCTATACTTCCGGGAAGAAATGAAATAACTCTCTAGAATATCAAGAGCGCGAGTCCTTATGACCCCAAGCCATATTGAAATCACCGTGTCAAAGGCTGAATGTCACTAGGATTGCATGATCCTCGCACATCTGGGCATGCACACTCAATCTAGGCGGACACGGGGTGTTTACTTTGTTAGTGTATAAATAGAGACTTGAGGACACCAAGCGCATCACTCAGTATTTACTCTCTCTACCTGTGGGAGCTAAGGCATGAGCTTTCGACCTACTCTGGCTGGTTGTGGGTTCGATTCCCGCCTTGTACACTAGAAGAGCTTCGGCAGCCCACGAAGTGAAGACTTGCCTAGAAAAGGAGTATTCATTCATCTCCGGAGAGTTGTGGTGCCGCACAGTGGAGACAGAATGTTCAAAACCAACTGCGGGTCACAAATCTGAACTAAATCAATAAAAAATCGGCAAAAATGTTTTCCATTGGATTGCAAAGAGAGTGACGAAGCGGAATTTTTTAAAATAATTTGTTTGAACCTTTTTAAACAAAATATTGCATTATTATAAGATTTTGGGTTATGAACAAGATAAATCATGTAGAATTTAGGGAGGTTGAGGTAAAGCTGATTTTAAATTAGCCATTAGTTATGCGGAATAAATTTGTTCAAATAATTTGTTTGAATAAATTACTGATTTTTTCCATTTCTTGCAAAATAAATCCTAAAATTCAATTCTACTGAAAAATAATGTCCGAAGTAGTATATATTATATTTGAAATGCATTTTGTTACAATCGTTTGACTGAGTAGATAATTTTCGATAATCTAAATGAAATCCTTATAAGGCTTTAAACATCTCCAAGAGAATGAACGATAATAATAGTGCAACATATGTTAACCAACGGAGTTTTTTGTTCGCTGATTTCAAGTTTTGCGAAAAAAAAATTATTAGAACGAACATAGACCCTATACCCATAAACCCTAAACCTATAAACCCATAAACTCTAAACCCATAAACTCTGAACCTATAAACCCTAAACCCTAATTCAATAGACCTCAAACCCATAAATTCGAAACCAATGAAACCTAAACCTATAGACCCTTAACCCATAAACCCTCAACCCATAGACTCTAAACTCATAGACCTTAAAAAATAAACTCTAAACCAATAGAAACCTTAATCCATACACCCTAAACCCATAGACCCTGAACTTATAGACCTCAAACCCATAAATCCCAAGCCAATGAAAACTTAACCCATAGAACCGTAACCCATAAACCCTTAACCCATAGACTCTAAGCTCATAGACCTCGAACCCATCAACCCTAAACCGATGAAAACCTTAACCCATAAACCCTTAACCCATAGACCCTAAACTTATAGATCTTAAACTCATGAACCCTAAACTGATAACAACCTTAAACCTCAAACCCTTAACCCCTAGACCCTAAACTCATGAAACTAAGCCCATGGACACAAAGTCTACTAATTTCTAATCCACGAATATCAAAGCTCGCACCCACATATATGCGATAACTTCCAACTCTAAAACAAAAAATCGATCATTTCCACACTGCTGCAGAATCCTCAAACTCACAAATGTAAAAATTTCAACTCTGACAAAATAAATCAATATCTTCACAATCTTTTCAAATGAAAGGTTGTTGTATCAAAATACATACTAATAAGTTCAAGCCATATGCAACAGAAACTGTACAATCGTTCGTCAATTAATATAATTTGTTTTATATGCTAGCATCAGTGCACAAAATACTATTACATGGATCGCTAATAACGCCGTTACACAAAAAAAAAACAAGTTCTCTGTACACCGGACGAGACCTATCTATGGGCATGTTTTTCGACCCGCTGAATCCGAATTTCAAGTCAGTTTAGACTGTACGCGCTCCAATTTTGAAAAAATGGCAAAAAACCGTAAGAAATATAAAAAATTGGATAATTTAGTAATAAAAATAATTTGCGCATCTGGGGCAAGCATAATTTCCATGTTCTTTTAACAGTTGATCACTAACTTCAAGGGCACTTAGATCATAAGCTGTTTTGAATCTAAGGAATTTGTAAAAAACCCCTGAAAATTGCATAGAACCCATAAAAATGGCCAAAATCGCAAAAATTGAGATTATTTTGATAAAAAAAGTTTTGTAGACTCGGATCGAAGGAGATTTTCAAGTAATTTATTCTGCCTATTCAAAATATTCAATGTATTTAGCCCATATTCCTTCAAACACTAAAAAAAATGGCATAAAACCGATAAAATAGCAAAAAATGTGGGTGGAGTTCCGAAGAGCGCTTACCTTCAAATAATTTGAAACTCTCTATATCTAAGTATTTTGACGCGCTGATCACGAAAATGATAGTGAAAATACCCGCAAATTTGATTTTCAAGGCGGGAAACATGAAACCCCCATCAAAATCATGTTTCTTTACGTTCATCTCAGCGAATAGTGAAAATTTATAAAAAAGCTTGAATTAAAGTTGTAGATCCTTCAAAAATACATATTTTATGTTCAATATGTTTTTACCAAGCGACTGACGGTTTTCGAGAAAACGAGGGAAAATTATGGTACGAAGTGCAGAGTTTTTTTGCTATTTTATAGGTTTTATGCCATTGTTTTGCGTGTTTGAGGGGATATGGGCCAAATACGTTGAAGATTCGGATTAGGCAGATCAACTTACATGAAAACCTCCTTCGATCCGATTTTGGCAATTTTCATGGGTTTTATACAATTTTCGTGGATTTTTTAGAATTTTCTTGGATTCATAACGGCTTATGATCTAAGGGCACTTGAAATTAGTATTCAATGGTCCAGGATACATAAAAATAATGCTTGCCCTTGATCCTTAAATTTTTTTTTTACAGAAACATCCAATTTTCGCTATTTCTTACGGTCTTTTGCAATTTATTCGAACTTGGAATTCGGATTCAGCGGGTTGAAAAACATTCCCGTAGATAGGTCTCGTCCGGTGTACAGAGAACTTGTTTATTTTGTGTGTCGGTGTAATTGATAAATTTTCACTAATACCACTAGGTTTACCATCTGAGGAGTAACAGAAATCATGTGAAAAACACCTTAAGCATTTCAGGAAGTTGAATACGCGAAAGTATAGCACAATTGATACGAATACTGATATAATTAAAAAATTCCTACTTTCTTCAGACCCATATCTTTCTTATATGTGATACAAGATCAGAAATACAAAAATTCGAATCGATAGAGCAGCAAAAGATATGCTGATTGGAAAATAGGAAAAAAAAGGTTCCGGAGTTTGAAGCTCCTAATTTATAAGTTTCAGATATAAGAGTTGATAGAATAAATGATAGCGAGAAAAATGAATAGATGAAAGAACCAGAAAAAAAAGTAAAGATAAAAAATATATTTTTTAAAAATTTAATTCAAAAGCAAGAAAAATTTACACAATAAGTAACCAAATAGCAAAAGCAATCTAACTATTAAACCCATAAATTTTTTGAATAATTTATTTGTTCAAACAGATTAATTTAAAATAACTCAATTAATACTAAAAATACATTTGTTTATATACAATTAGAATGAATGCTCTCATTTAAAAATACAATTCTTTGCAAATATAAAATTAATCTGGGAGAAAGGATTCGTTCCAACAAATTTTTCCTCAAAACTAATGGCGAACTTGAAATTAGCGCACGAAAAAACCCCTTTACTCAACATATGTTGCATTATTATTATCGTTCATTCTCTTGAAGACGTTTAATGCCTTATTAAGTTTCAATATAGATTATGCAAAATTATCTATTAAGTCATACGGTTGTAACAAATTGTATTTTAAATATAATATATACTACTTCGGACATAATTTTTTCGGTAGAATTGGATTTTAGGATATATTTTGCAAAAAATTGAAAAACTCAATAATTTATTCAAACAAATTGTTTAAACAAATTAACTCCGCATAACTAATGGCAAATTCAAAATCAGCTATGCCTCAAACTCCTTAAATTCTATACGATTTATCTAGTTCATGACCCGGAATCTTATAATAACGCCATATTTTGTTTGAATAAGTAGGAACAAATCATTTTTGAAAATTCGGCTTCGTCAGTCTCTTCAGAATTCAACGAAAAACATTCCTGTCAAATTTTGTTTGATTTGGTTAAGATTTGTGATGTGTAGGTGGTTTTGAACGAAATTATTACTATATCCCCAGTGTGTGCCGGTACCTCTTGAGAAAAAGGTTACTCTAAAGTACTTGGAGCTGGTGTTCTTGGTGGTTCAGAACCCACCTTAAGCTGCAGGTCCCCCTTTCTTACTATTCAGGTAGTACAAGGGTGTGTAAAGAAATGGTGGAGAGGTTCGAGGACAATGTAAACCCTCAGGGGACACATTGAATCATCGAAATAAAATACCTAAACAATTAAGGCTCAACCGCCCAGAATCAGAGAGGAACAATAACAACAATAACAAAAATTAATAAACTATCGTTGAAAAGAAAATGGGTCTGCTCCCTATCACAGGGGTTAACGCATTCCCCCGGGAAAAGGCCGCGTGATTCTCATTCAGCAGCCGAGGCTCCTCACAAGGGGTCTCGAACAATCAGAGTCAAGCTGGAGCAAATCCTCTAGTTCGATCCTCGCGTAAAACTAGGGAGCGCTTTAAAGACACTATTCAGGAAAGGGGGTCAGAAAGCTCAAAGTCTCTACAAATCAAAGGTTTTCTATACGGACAGATAAAAAAACGGCTTCGTAAGAGTTACTGTTGTATGAGTTCATCTCAATAAGGCGATCCAAGCGAGGGAATGTTGAAAGTTATTGAAACGTAACCCCAGAAGTGTCACTCTCACAGATTCAAAGGCATAATGCTCAGATCAAAGACTGTCCAAATGTTAACTTACAAAGTTTGGTCTTGGTTCCTGGTATCCAAAGGAACCAGTGTTCTGGGGCATCTGCGGTTCCAAAACACTACACGGTAGAGCGGGATTAACCACTTTTGACAAGTGTTAACTGCCAAGAGAGGTGCTTGGCTGACCGGATGTTTTTCAAAATTTTTCTCTTTGGGTTCCGTAAATCTTCCGAAGGGTTGGTAGCCCTTTAACGTTCGACGTTTTCAAGGCAAGAGCTCACAGAACTCTGCCAGTGAACGGATTTTTACGAAATCTTTTGCAAAGTGCCCCTAAAAGCATATAATAAAAAGTTAAAAACCAAAAATCGATGGTAGATGGATCAGAAAAAATACCTACAAACATTTTTAAGAAAAACCAACGGCAGTAGCTGCGTAGTAACTTCCGACATGGGCGGGATCTCGAATGTCAAGCATGAACGGGCGCCGTTAGCGCCCGGATGGGTGACTGTTCGGGATTCTCGCTTAGTCGTGTTTTCACCATGTTCAATTACTGTCGAGCGGGAGATTTGACGCCAAGGATCGGTGTAGGCATTCGATGCTATCGAATGCCTACATCTTAACTCGTCTGTCGATAATCCACTGCGCTCAGGAGTTTTGGTTTTCTGCATTTTTCCTCTCCTCTGACGAAATGTTCAGGCGAATGCGAGCGTTTTAAATTAAAAATTCGGCTGCGGACGGTAGGGGTTTCAGAGATTAATAATCCCACAGGATTGAGTACGTCAGGCATTGCTTGGAGGGTTATTATGAGAGTTGGGGCTATGGGGGATTTAGGGAAGGGATTTAAGTTGAAAGGTTAAATGTCTGCCAATCTCCTGTGGGAGGGGGGAATATAGATATGTAAAATTCAAAAAGGGTATACACGGAGTGATAAATCTATTTTTAGGAAAAAAATAATCAATGTCGTTGCGAAAAAGTTATATAGAAATAGAATGTCCACGAGACGCTTGCGCCAGCTGCACCGCAAAGACTGTGAGTGTGAAAACTCTCCAGCTTTTGGGAAACGGTTTTCCTGAATTGTGATTCATCGTGAGAATGAAGAGGGTAGTTACTCACGTAGCTGATATCCCAGGAGGAGGTGGGTATCGAAAGAAAATGTGTCCTACTCATATTGTGCTAAATTGTATGATGCAGCATTTCAGTCCTGTACCTTTTCGTCGAAAAAGTACTACGTTTCAAAAGATACCGACGGCAGTAGCTGCGAGGTTACTTCTGACTTGGGCGGGATCTCGAATGTCAAGCATAAAGGGGCGCGGTTAGCACTCGGGTGGGTAACTTTTCGGGATTCTCGCTTAGTCGTGTTTTCACCATGTTCAATTACTGTCGAGCGGGAGATTTGACGCCGAGGATCGGTGTAGGCATTTGATGCTATCGAATGCCTTCATCTAAACTCGTCTGTCGATAATCGAATGCGCTCAGGAGTTTTGGTTTTCTGCAGTTTTCCTCTCCTCTGACGACATGTTGAGGCGAATGCAAGCGTTTCAAATTAAAAATCCGGCTGCAGACGGTAAGAGTTTCAGAGATTTAAAAAAATCCCACAGGATTGGGTACGTCAGGCATTGCTTGAGGGCTTATTATGAGAGTTTGAGTTATCAGAGATTTCGGGAAGGGATTTGAGTTAAAGGGTTAAATGTCTGACGATCTCCTGTGGAAGGAGGGAATATAGATATGTGAAAACCCGAGAAGGGTATACATGGAGTGATAAATAAAAAAAAAGATGAGAGACACCAACATCATGTTCTGATAGTACGATGATTTGTTCTCTAACATTAGATTGAGTGAATCATCTCTCAGTCAGTTCATACAACTTATGAATAATCTAATCTTCTATATTTAAAGATATCATGCTAAAACGGAGCGTTAGACGAGTGAAATCAAATTCGGCCTTAACTTTGAGGGTTAATTTCTCAAAATCTTATGCCAGGAAAAAAATTAGGACCTGTAGTATTGCTGTACATTGTATGGAGAATTCGCAAGCACTGAATAATTATTTTCCAATTAAACATTTTCGCAATAATGGCACAAAACCAAATTTCGGGTTTTTTTTTATTTATGTGCGTTTTTGCGACAAATCGGGTTGAAAATAATTTTTATATCTTTATAATGCAATCAGCAATATTTATACCAAGTATAAAAGCTGTAACTTTTTTTTTTTGGATTACAAGTGTTTGAAATTTTTGAGCCGCCATTTTGAATTTTTCCAAATTTTACTTCACATCCAATAACCCCAACATGTAAAAATAATAAACTGTAATTCATTCTTGAAGAATGTTACACTTCAACCATGTAATTGCAAACTTAACAGTCTTTGTAAGAATAAAGAACCCTCCCCCAAAATGGTTTTTCGCGATTATCTCGGAACGGGTTGTTGGAAAAAGAAAGTGCTTATACGTACAAATAGTTCATACAATGTACAATAAGAATAAGGGTCTTAAATTTTTTTGTCCTGGTACAAAATTTTTTGCAATTTATTCTAGAAGTGGAGGGTGAGTTTTGCCACGCGCCTCGCACGTAACTTTTGTAGCTGATATCTCAAAAGAGGGTGGGTTTTTGAAAAAAATTTATTCCACTTAAATTGTACATAATTTTATGGTGCACCATTTTAGTGCTGTACTTTTCCATCAAAAAAGTACTACATTCTAAGATATCATGCAAAAACCGTGCAATAGACGCGTGAAATCAAATTCACCCTTAACTTCGAGGGTTAATTACTCGATATTTCATACTAGGACAAAAAAAATTGAGCCCCACACTATTTTTGTACATTGTATGAAGAATACGCATGCATAGAATAATTATTTTCCAATTAACCATTTTCTCAAGAATGACAAAAAACCATATTGCGGGGGTTGTTTTTTATTTGAGGGTGTTTTTACGATAATTTGTGGTGAAGATAATTTTTCATATCTTTCTAATAGGTTCTGGATTCCGCAGGAGAAGCGAATGTATGAGTTGTGTGGAAAGGGATATGCAAAGGTGGAACACTGGTAGGGCGATTTCATGGGCAAAGGATGTGTTGAGTAAGATAGGGAGGAAGAGAAGGAAGGAAGAGGAAGGTGGAGGAATGGAGATTGATGTGGAAGCAGAGAAGGTAGTGAATGTGAGGTAAAAATTAATAATGTAAATAGTAGATAAGGAATAGCAAATAAGTCATAGGAGACGAGAAATAAGTAGGAACCGCGGAGCCAGAGTTTTGCAATGAAAGGCTGGCGAAATGTAGGGAAATGATGCGAGGCGAAGCAAGGAAGGCAAGGCAATGAGAGCGAGCGAGCAGCCAGTCATAATATTGAGGTATGGATGGATGATATCGTATAAAGTGTGTAGGGATTTAAGAGTTAAATATTTGAAGCAAACATTTTTGTTGAGCATGAAGGTGGAAGCAAGTCAATTTTCCAAGGCAAATAGGCTTCAGGTTTTGAATGTGAAATGAGAGATAAAATGAATGGATTTTTTGGAAATGATTGCTAATAAGAGTTTGAAAAACCTAATGCGGTACCAGTACTGACAGCTTTATAGGTTGTTAAAACTAAGACTGAAAGGACTATATCAATTCTATGATTCTACTTCGATGGATCAAATTGGTTGGATAATTTCAAAGTTAACAAGGAGATCTTTCCTATTAGGAGAGGTTAATAAATAAATGAAAGTCAGGTTTCGTTTGAACCTATTGAAATAGATTCATTCACGACGTTTTCAAAGAAAAACTATATCTTATTACATCAAGTAAAATCGGTTTATGATCAATTTTCGTAAATTCAAAAATAACTTGCTACTAAAAGATACATATACTTCAAACTAGAGGTTACTACGATTATCATCACACACACTTTCCGCTATTCAAAACAACGAATTTTTTGCACTCCTGGAAGTAAGAACACTCGAGACGCATCATAAAAAGAGAGAGATTCTTATAGACTTATAGAAAATAAAAAAACACATATCGCAAAAATATATTTTGATAAATTCCTAAAAGTAACGCGAAGCTCACAGAATTGTATGTAAAAAAACTATTTCAGGCATAAAGTAGCGAGTTGGGACGAGCAAAATTGAACACAGTAGTCATGATGTGTATAATAACCCCCTTATTGCAATGTGCACCTTGAAACCTGTCTTCCAATCCTTGTTCATTGTGAGAATCTGTGGTAAAATTAAAGCAGCCAGTCTCATCCAAACCTTTGGTAGTCAATCTGCAAGGACCATATTAGTCATATGCTTTGGAATTACTTGGATTGCTCGAATTGCCTAGAGGCTGCTTATCTCCTTTTCTCGGACTTCCAAGTCGAGACGAATATGGTGAAAGACTAGTTGCCTCAGGCGTAGTCTATTTGTGTTTTTTTTTTTTTTTTTTTTTTTTTTTTTGACAGAAATCTGTGAGTACAGGCATGTGTTTTCGATAAACTCTGTCTGCAAATTGTATTACAGCCAAGCGATCATTCTTATTGTCCTTGACTTTGAAGCCAGTTTTATAGTTTATAAACATCATTCGCGGCACATGTAAAAAATCTCCTCTTTTCACACCGTGATGAATATAATATTCTTCAACACTAGCTAGTTTTTAAGAGTAGGACAGGTTAATTCTTCCAGATTGATAATCTGCCTACTCATAATATTTTGGAGAAATTCAGCTGCCTCTCGGCCAGGGGTGTATATTTGACTCGCTGTTTTTGCAGTAGCACGAAAATTTGAATGTAGATGTTTTGCTGGAGTAACTCTCTCAAACTACTTGATACTGTGAAAATAGTACGTAAGCCAATTCTTTTGTTGTCTAGCGGTACTACAGACATTCTAAGAGGGAAGGTGTTGCAGCTATACAATGTCATATATATTTATGATCCACTGCAATAATGGCCACTTCTTTTGCAATGAATTTGTAAAAGAAGACGGTGGTGGCAAAAGGTTGCGTGCCGTGCACAAACGAGAACACTACGTAACGTAACGACCGAATTTCGAGACTGTTTTGAGCGATATGGAGGTTAGTTTAAAAAAAGTCGCATATACAGTGAACTTCCACTTAAGTTGACCGCGCGAAAACGTAAACATTCAGTTAAGTTGACTCAAGGTGTGGAGTCACGAGTCCCCACCATCAAGGATAATATCCCCCTCACTGCAGCTTTCTCTCTCTCGATCCGTGGTTTCTCTTTCTCACCGTATTTGTGGTGGGGGACTGTTTACTCAACTTATGTGAACGTTCCCAGTCAACTTATCCGAAAGTCAACTTAAGTGAAGGTCAACTTAAGTGAAAGTTCACTGTATTAACGTATATTGAAGATATTCCCCCATTTTCAAAATTTACACATATATATTTTCGAGGGATAACGATATATATAGTGTGTTAAGTTACTAATTTCCTTTTCAAGCGCGTTGAAACCTGTCCTAGGTAATCACATGTGTGCATTGAGATAAGAAATTTGTCAAATTTCGAGAGAAAAGGCTGCGACGAAATGTTCCATCATCCTCCAAATTACACAATAACTTATCTCTAGACGTGTCAATTTCCAAAACATTATTATATTCTGCGTATGCGATACAATTCTCTGTGTTGGCGAACGGTTCTTCAAAAAGAAGGTCTATTCTCAGACTTCCATGTTTTACAAGATCCCAGCGAGAATAACAGTTTGCCGAAAGATCAGGGGAAAGATAAGTGCAAAAAGAGAGAATC
Organism: Neuroterus valhalla; assembly: GCA_011762715.2. NCBI lineage: Eukaryota > Metazoa > Arthropoda > Insecta > Hymenoptera > Cynipidae > Neuroterus > Neuroterus valhalla. The sequence goes on from WSXT02198988.1 coordinate 11,775, forward strand.
CTTTAGTACTAACCACGCCTGACGCTGCTAAACTTCAGTGATCAGACGGGAACTGGTTTTTCAAGCGTGGTATCCCTGGAGAAATGTAAAAGAAAAAAAGGTGAGCAAACACAATCCATTTGAGAAGACGAATTGTAAAAAGATACGGCTCAGAATAAATAAACACTAAAAAGTTTCGAATTCGATCCTATTGCTCACGGCTTGGGAATGTTGCTTGAGTTCTCATCCAAGGATCTCATAGTTCAGTTCAATATTCTCCGGTTAGCAGTACCCACATTCGCGGTCATCCTGATTTGTTTGCATCAGTTGAAACCTTTCATTTCGATGATCTTACCTACGTCATGCGCCGATTGTATAAGGGAGAAGAGGGCCAAAAACCGTTAGCGCCGTGGTAACTTTCGAGTTAGTTTCATATCATGGAAACATAGAGGCTCTCAATTTGCGAGACGTAGAGACAAAACATCCAAGTGTCTTACCACTTTTGCCTCTCAAGTTACCCCGGAAAAAGTCAACTTGGTTGCCGGTGGTAGCCCTGATATTCCACCTAATCACGCCTTGCTACTCTGAAATAAATTAGTAACGTGACTCGAATCAATGGAGAACAGCATTGTTCTAATATCAGCTTCGAATTCATCATACTTATTCTTCTTCTTTTACATTTGGCACAAGTCACTCAAAAATTTAAGGAAAAATCTTGAGGATAGTGAGAAAAATAGACTACAAGAGGAAAAAATTGACGAATGATACATATACATAAAGGACTGAAGATCAAAGCGCATCAGAACCTGAGACCTCGACATCTTTGTCGTGAAAATCGGCGTCGACATCGTGGTGTCAGCGTCCTGTCAAGCTAAGCTGTTACTGATCTGCATCTTTTCTCAGTGATGACATGTAACTTTTCACTAGGCAGTGCCAAAGTTTCAAGCATAGAGAGTAACATTTGCCATCTCAGAACAGTCACATTCCAGTAACCTCAGTCGGAGCTGGCACGTAGTTATGATAGCTGCCGCAAGATTTCGAGTCCCTAGCATCATCGACAGTTGTCACCTTAGATGAAACCTTATTAGTAAGTGCGTAAGCTGGGTGCTTATCAGGTTTTTGAAACTCGTCAGCTCTCAACGAGGCTTATTGGTTTTTAGCCCTTTAAGCTCAGCTCAAGGATGGAAAGACTTTCGGTCCAACTGTAATTTCATGTTACAAACTCAAAAGTTGGGATAAGAATTTTAACTTAGTATGCCAGAAGGGGGCCAGGTGGTTTCTGCCCAATCCACCAAAAGGTGCATTGAAGTTTTTAAAAGGTCGAAGGTGATCAAATTTAACAATGGATTCCATTTTAGAGGATTATCCGATTTCATTTCACTATAACATGACCAAGCTATTAGGGTGTCGGCCAGCTTGCTCGGCAGAGTGGAAGGGTCAGGAGCAACACTAGGGTCACCTTAAGAATACGACCTACCTATAAAGAAAACAATATACCTCAGAGTTCATTGATCCATAGAGATCTATAATTTATTAATAGTTAATATCAGTGAGCAAATAAATTGACATAAGTTGCACGTCCGATTCTGCGAGAGGAGATGAGTGGTGTGCCACTCACTCCATAATTCTATATGAATGAGGCCCCGATTTCTCTCACTCAAATATGTCTTAACTGTCTGGCTCACGGCTTAGCCGGTCTCCACAATCACCACCTTCTCAATTGTGCAAGAGAAGAAGCCGTCTCCTGTTTCACCTGTGGTAGAGCAGGCAGATGCGCACTAAAGTGCTCTACCTCGGAATGCTAGGCCTGGGATGAATTGGGAAACATAAAAGGGGCCCGGCATTTGAGACCAAACCTCAGCCTCCGCTTAAACGGCGCAGGCCTCATCCGCTTCCTGATAATATCTGGATCTTCTCGCAGCACACCTTCCCTCAACACTATGCTCTTCGGAGTAGGAGGGGCACCAGCAACTCCTCCTAGCCTCTATTAGCTCTAGAATATTCCGACCTGAATTCGGAGAATGAGTGCGACGCGCTCAAATAAACAGCAGTTCGTAAACGTTTTCGCCAAATTACTAAGCAGTAATACTGGCCCCGAAGCCCTACCTGACACTGGGTTTGCGAAATCCATATAAGGCAACTGCGGATTAGAAGAGGCGAGGAAATCGGGGGTTAGGATCAGGCCATCAAGATCGAAAAGTTAAAATGTCCCCCAACGGCGTGACTTATGACGTGCTGGAGAGGGCGACCGTGACAGCTTAACTGGATACAGTGGTCAACCAGATCGTCTTCCGAGCGGTCTCTGATTCCGAATATCAATGTAGACTTGGCATGGACGCCATCAAAAGCTTCAAACCCATAGTGGATGGCAGTGCCGATACGCTGTAGATATTCCATGATGACGCAATACGCCATGTCGCGGTGATAGACCTGCTTTCTGCAACCTATTATTATGACGACTGCATCGCGTTACAGGAGCATTGACGTTCAGGAGCGCACGGTTCGCTGGAAGGGAATCTGAATGAAAATGATATGTTCTTTCAAAAATCATATTCAATATGATTTTATGGTGTACTAGGAATATTCCGATTTAGTTTTTGAAATTAGTTCACGTAGCCAATTTGATGAATGTTCATCAGATGATTCTAGTCAAGTTTCGGTACCTTATAATTTTTCCACTTTTCGTGGAAGTTATAATGCATATATTCGGTAGCTCGTAGCTACAGAAGCTCGTTTGTAGCTGTAGCTCATTCCAGTATCTTCACATTTATTCCAAAGTTTGTCAATATTGTTGAGTACTGCATGACATGCAATTCCATAAAATGAAACAACCATTATGAAGCATTATCGAGATACAGTTTATACATGTTAATGTAGAGCGTTTTAACGCAGCCTCACAAAATATGCAGTTCTAAAGGAGGAAACAAATCAAGAATTATTTATAAATCTTCATCTGGACAGAATAAAGGTGGATTGACACAATTTTCGAAGTCTTCAATATTTTCTGTTTACTTTTTCATGAGTGTGCCATTCATAAGGATCAGAAAGACAACTAGCTGATATTATGTTCTCAAAGTACCACATCAACTTGCATTGGGTTTCTTGATACAACGCTAAATACACGGACAATAACTTGCGTTATTTGTCAAACTAGTAGTTACTTCTGCAAGTTTAAGGTCCGTCATGATTTTCTCAGGATATTCAAACAAATGAATTTTCATTTTTGGTTTGGACCACATAAGTTTTACGTTTTCTGATTTTTTCTGTGCATCCGTATTCTTGTGTATCTATCATAGCTACATATTTTTGGTTTTCCACTGTTAGAAGAATTTTAAATTGTTATTAATGTGTCAAATAATATTATTTTATTCTCTTTGAATGATAGTTTATTATTCACGTAGTTGCTATAATTGGAATATTTCGAGCACATCTAAAAATCCTAATGGATATGATTTTTAAAGAAAAAAAGAAACATTTTCATTTGAACTTCCTTCCGACGAACCTTGAGCGGTCCTGGACAAGCTTCACGAAGCTATAGGCGACCTGCTTGACAAGGGCCTAGTCGATTCCTCTGAAAGTGTTTAGGCCTCATCACCAGTTATGGTTCAGAAGCCAAATGGGTCCTACAGGCTCTGCGTAGATCACAATAATTGAGGATATATAGGCGCGGAATTGGAACATCACGCGTACGCCAATTTAGACGGCCTAATGGTCATCAGGAGGACGTTTGAGGAACATCTTAAATGACAATAACGAAGGAGACAAGATCGACTCGCAAAAACTAGCCCCGGTTATCGAGCTTTCTGTACCAAGGGAAGTCAGGCAATCCCGCTGATTGCTAGGATCCGCATGTTGGTACCGCAGGTTCACACCAAACCTATCTACGATCTCCAAAGCACTTACCTTCTTACTGCGTGAAAAGTGCCCTTGGCCTTGGCACGACGAACAAGGGTTGACATTCCAGGCCATCAAGCTAGAACTTACCTCAGTGCCGGTGGTTTCTTGCCAAAATTTTGCTCAATCGTTTACACCGCGATCGCTCAATCATTCCACGATGTGGTTCTAAGTCGTTGGTAAACCTTGTGGTATCTATTCACGGACAATGGTGCCGAATTTCACAATAGGATTGTAGTCAAAAGGGTGAACTAAGTACTTTAAATCATGTGGCGCTCCTACACACGGGATACGCTACGCACCTGGAACCGGTACCTCACCAAGAAACTTATCGGATCGGCGAAAGACTCCGACAACGAGACCGAACCCGATTCTTCAAAGTAAGAGGCTTAACGGCCTCCTTGGCCCCTTAATACGAAGCCAAAATTACTATCTGAACTAAACTAATCTCATCCTCCTACTAACTCTTTGTGCCTTTTTCGAGGTAGTTTGGTCGAGGTCGCTCAGTTTCTTCAACTACTCCAACAGGTCGCTCGTTTTTTTGCTGTTCTTCACAGAGTGTGGTTGGCCACGAATTGGAGAATAAAAGCTTCGTCACCGTCCGAGAAGACGCTACGGGAGGCGGAGAGGTCATAGGGACGATCCCATCCACGTAGAAGAGGTAAGGTAAAGCCTAGGGAGGTAAAAGAGTAGGCTCACCACCATGGTGGAATACTAAGCACGAGTGACCGTTCAGTGTTCTGCTCAAGACGGAGAGAGCCAGTGTAATAGAGATTCAAAAAAACCAACCCTTACAATGATTACCTCTGTTCTTATTATTCTCCTTTTGACCTCTTATCCCTATTTTCTCTAGGGGAAGAATATAGAAGGTAAAGGAAAGGAGAGTGACAGGGCAACTCTATTCCTATTTACTAATCAGTTGTAAGCTCCTTTATATCTACTTTCCCTCAGCATCGCTCAAGTTTTGAAGGTTGATTCATCTGACAGGTAAATCTTGACCATGATCAAGCGATGTATCAGGCTAAAGCATTCGTGAAACGCTTTGCAGCTCTCCTCAAATATGCGGTTTTCAGACGTAACGTTCTACGCTCTTCCAGACGTTATGAATGATTTGGTTTAAAGATTGTTTGACACATATTCGGAAATCGGCTACTACTTTCAACAACCTCTCAATAACTCAAATTCTCCATTGGCACCTGCGCTCAGCTGTTCAAAACGCCTGACAAGCTGGCCAGAAATCAAAATGAGAGTTGATCCACCTGAAACTCTATGCAAGGGTGTTTTCGGGGTTGCTGATTCTAAATAAGGCATCAAATTTATGGAATGAAAAATGGCGGATCCGAGATGAGCAGCATCTTCCCAAAAGAAATAATAGATTTGCCCGGAATCACATACCTCGGGTTTCTTGGGGAAATCCTTTCATTTTTCCTGAAGAATGTCGGCCATTTTCGATCTCCTATTTTTTTTAATGCAACACACTTGTGCAGGGGTCTCTTTGAACAGCGATGTATCTCATCTGTCGTCCTAGGCGTCCTGCTGGCATTCCGACCTCATCAGTCATAAGAGAGTGGCTACTTGAAACTTCTTCGTTCGGAATCCTGTTAGCCAAGAGGCATTCTTCAGCAGATCGCCTCGAATCCCTTGGTGAGTCCTGTTAGACTAGTTGCTGGACAACCATTTCCTTTCCTTGGTATCATCTGCGATTTGTTTAGCTGGAGAGACCTACAAATACCTGAGAGTGCTGGAAAACCGCATTCAGGATACAACATCAGTAAACGAGGTTCTCCAAAGCCGATACAAACACCTGCTCCGACGGATTTGGTCGTCCAACCTGTCAAGCGTTGAACAAGATATCTGCGACTAACATGCTTGCCGACTCAGTTCTACTCTTTCCTCTCAGCGTGGTAACAAAAACGAGCTCAAGGCTCTCGCTATCACTACGCGCAAGTCAATGCATATGGAGAAAGGTTTGGATCACAATCTTTAATGCCTATGTATCTGAATTATCCGAAGTATTGCTCATATAATCGCGAAAGGTAGAGGACCTCTCCTAGCAATGGTCAGGAGTCACGAAAGAGTGTGGAAGAACCGTTCCTTCACAAAGATGCTGAGCAGGCAGCTAGAATCCTTGGCCTCACTTCTTGAAGCACAGGTAAAGGAAGCAGGGACCAAAAACTTCCTCAAACAATATGAAGAAAAGGTGATACACAAAACCTTTTACAAAATTAAGCAAGATCAATCCTTTTCACATCCTTTTCGCTTTCCTTAGATAATCTGGATTATATTCAGGTCCAGCGAGTTTCATTTAGGCGTGTCGGAACGGTTTGATTTCCAGCGTAGCATGCCTTAGCAGCATATTACGTCAAGAGGTTTCCAACGATAGATGCGGAGCATATCTTAAGCTCCCTGAGCACCTTAAGCATACGCTATCGAATTGTCCTATTCACGCAGGAACGTCGTACAATTACAGACACAATGCTGCCTTAAGAGTGCTCTACTACCATCTTTGTCGCTCTCATGACTTCGGCCGCAACCCTACCCTGCCAAACGCTCCAAGGGGGATAGAGTCAAAGGTGAACGAGGAGTGCCGAATTTACTGGACCTACAATTTCTCGACATCAGTACCTGTCCAACACACAGGACCCGACATCGTTCTTCTTGACAGACGTGACCGATCCATGTTCGTGATCGAATTCTCGGCTTCGACAGACTACAACATCAAAGGCAAAGGAATCGAGAAGAAAGAGAGATACAGAGATCTCAGAAGGCACCTTTACAGATCTTATCAAGGATATTCAGTGAGAATAATTGTCCTCGTCGTCGGTGCTCATGGGGTGCAACGCCTTTACTGGTAAGTAACTTCAAAGCCATACCCGTGTGTCAAAAATATGTTGTGGCACTTGCCGGACAAATGCAGAGAGCAGTCATACTTGGGTCGCTCTGTGTCCTTGAGACCAGGCCTGGCTTGAGGCACGGGCAAGCTGAACAGCTTCCCAGGGCGCCACCGAAAGGTGCCTTGTCTTTATTGCCTTATGAGGGGGCGCAAATCACTTTTTTGCCCACTTGTTTGCCCTGAGCGGCAAACAGCCTCGAGCCGGACCCGCTGAAGGCACACGAGGGTTTCGCCGGCCATTCATTGTGATTTTGTCAGGCATGTGGTCACTCATCTCACGGTCGTGAGACGTGGCGTTAAGTGTATTTTACCGTGGTTCAACTGGGAACTTGTGTTATTTTCCCAGAATGACAGTTGCTCCCAGGTGGACCCTGCGGTGGTTATTTAACCAATGTTT
>WSXT02198999.1:0-18936 GCA_011762715.2 Neuroterus valhalla
TAATTACGGACCACATGAAGCAATGAATGTTCGGGAGCATGGAACACTGAATATACTGTTCCATAAATACGGACTATCAAAGAATTTGTGTATCTATTATGAAACACCTTAATAAAAATAAATACTTTATAAAACTACTTGAAATTTGTTATCAGTAGGTGAATAAAAATTCAAGCTCTTGATTAACATGTTTCAAGTATATTTCAATCATATGTATATAGCTCAAAAAGTTAAAACAATAGCAATAACACACGTCACTGTTTCCCTCCAAAAGACCGTTTTTTTTCATGCAGCCTGACACGAGCATTTGATCTATTTTTTAATAAAAAATTAAAGTAATTTTGGTAGGGGGTTGTGAGCCATATAAAAAAATGTCAGAAAACAGCATATTTTCATAATAAATTCATGTTTATTGAAACAGTAGAAAATAAAATTTAAGATAAATTTGATGTAACTGGAAGATTTAAAAAAATTATTCAGATTCGCAATTACCACAGGTGTATCAACCAGTCGTCATGTTGGCACCCTTCAAGTGCACAACATGGTCACACATGTTACAATGTATTGCGTTATTTCTATTTAATCTTTCCGGCATTGTGCCCATACAGATGATGCAGAAGTCTTCATCAACTCCCTTCAACTCCCTACAACTGGTGGCTCATAACTCGCCATATCGGACTTTTTTAGAATGGACGCATCGCCTTCGACGCACTGAACAATTATAAAAATGTTCTTTTTTGTGTAGAGAGTTAATGGCCTATGGAATGTTTTGTATAAACTTTCATCTAGAGTCGTCTACAAAACGGGCCTCAAAACACCACAAACGCAAGTATCAAAAAAACTTCCGGTACGATTCAACAATGAGTGATTCACGTGAAGGCCAAGAACGCCTGCAGATGGGACGAATTCTCACTAAAAAGTTAGCTTCGGTCAAGAGAAACACTGAACAGTACATACAAAAGACCTAGCAATTACAGCATAGCAGAAATCGAAATGGCTTACAACTCCCTCTGGCTCACAACTCCCCACTCTCCCCTACTTTATATTTTTCCCTGAAGAGGCGCGAAAAACCAGAATTGCACAGTTTATTCTGCTCTTCGACTGCACGATCTATTCCGGGAAAATACGATCGATCCACTTTATGATTCCTATAGGTGATATGTCTCCTTATGTTCCTTCGTGGTGGTACCCTAAAGATAGCAAATAAATTTCTTACCCAATGAATTACAATAATACATATAGGAATCCGACTTAATATACTGGGCTAAAAGGAATAAGGGTAACAAGGATAAGAAAAAGAGAAAGGGTATGATGAACAGGGGTGGTGTTGGAGGAGGGGGTTGGAGAGGAAGGGATGAGGAGAAAGGAAGATGAGAAGGGGCACGTTTGGAAAGGATGGGTAATGGAAATGAATGAGGAGCAGTGTGATAGTGGGATGGTAAGGATGATTAGATGGTCGCAGGGTAGATGCAGTAAAGAGGGTGACCGAGAAGGGGAAGCAAAAAAGGTGAAGACGGAAAATATTTGAGTAAAAAAAGTAAGAGGAGGAAGTTGTGATAAGAAGGAGAATTGTCAAGTAAAGGAAGTGCTGAGGAATACGGGAAATTATTTTTAGCTATACTGTTGTATTTGAAAAAATAGATTTCAAAAGGATGTGAAACCCTGACAGAAGTAAAAGAAACGCGTTCTTGTGAACTCTTCCAGAAAGAGAGGACACAAATCGAACATGGCAGATCGGTCGATAACGTTCCGAAAGTTAGCTCAGACGTTAAAAGTGAAGTCGCAGAGTTAGTCCTTGGTGACCTATACATCGCTCGAAACTTTTTCGATGGAACGCTTTGTCAGGGTTACAAATTACATAGTTCCAAGTACAGCAGAATTGGTGATGGAAATTTGTTAATTACAGTCTCCTACAAATCGATTCTTGGCGCTAGACAGCAGACAGTCCCGCAATGCGCTAACTCATAGAATTACTTGGATCGGCAAGCCATAATTTGCAGAGTAGACGGAGGTCTTTTGGCGGGAAAGAGGATAAAAGGAAGGAAGGGTAGTGAGGGACCAAGAGGGTACAAAAGTTTCTCCCACGGGGTAGTTGCTTCGTGACCAACGACCAACGATAGAGCAAATCCGGAGTGTACGGACATAATCTCTTTTCACATTTCTCACAAAACCAGAACCCCAACCTCAACTCCTCTGCTTTCTTACCGTAACCCCTTGGCAATTTCAGGATTACCGTAGCACGTGACGAAGAGACAAGGATAGCGATGACACTTCCGTACACCTGTTCCTACCCGCATTTTAAGCTAATAGCAATGATTAAATGTCGTGACCTTATTGCTTACTATCATAGTCTTGGTTATTAAATAATGTTCTGATTTCTTGATTACCTCAATCAAATTGGGAAATGTGTACTAGAGATGGAAGGACAAAAAATAGATGATATGTCAACACTATACATTGTTCCAGACTCAAGCTATTTCGCAAAACATTTATGAGCAGAAACAATTTTTTTGTGTGTTTTCAGTTACCGATTTTACATTCTACTCCAATTTGTTTTCTTACATTCCACTACAATGATAGTTACTGATCAGATTAAATAAAACTGAGTTGGTGAAAAATGATACAATCATCCATTGTCAATTTTATGACTCAAGTTAAATATTGAGCAATTTTGAGCTTGATTATCCGTTAAGAACATCCTTAAATATTTCCAAGCATAAAATTTACACGAAAATAATTTTTTAAACATTTAAGCATGAAAATAACAACATTCACCATGTGAATCTCTTCCTTCAGAATGCTTGGAGATCTTGAAAAATTTACACATCCTCGCATATTCTCAGTTGTGAGTTGTGACTGAACTGTCGGTAGAGAAAACTTTTGCCCAGTATGTGAATATCTTGGCAACTTTGCGAAGTGTCGCGACTTGTCTAGTTGTGTTTCGCATGGTGTACACAACGGTGATCTTTGCATGTGGCTCGCAGTTCATTTGAAAAGCACGCACGTGCATAACCATAGCCCGTAACGCGTGTTATGGGTTACGTAAAGTCATGTTACTCACGATCTTGCGTTCAATCTTCAAAAAATGTGAAGGAGCGGTCAATAAACCACGGTTCAATTCATGTCTCTTTCTTTCCCATATAAGAGTCCCATGTTATGACCGATACTCGCATTGTTTCATTACTTCTATTGCTTGAAAATTTCTTCCTTCAGTGAATAAGAAAATTGCTATTTACGAAATTCTTCATTAGAATGTGAAATCATGTAGAGAGCATTGTTTGATATTTCTTATATGGTCAGCATACATGTTGTGAAGATTAAAAATGTATGATTAGAGTTTTTAATTAATTTTTGCAAAGACTACATTTGGATACGCCAATATATGTATAATTTTTGTTTATATTGCATTTATGAGTTTCGCCCTGAAAAGAAATTAACTTTATTATACATACGTTTCGATGGTAAAACATAACAGGAGAAGCTAGGCTTTCAGTTTGGTTTCATTTAATTTTCTCAAAGCCTCATTATAAATTCGAGGTAGTTTCGCCATCACGAGCAATCTCAAAGCTCACAGACATTTGAGTTACTTTCAATGTTGTATTGCTAAATATGGAAGATTTGTTGCCTATTTTGGTTTTAGAACATTTCGACGCCAATCGTAGGCTCATGGTGCAATTTTTGAAACTTTCCTTTTAATATTCTGTCCAGAATTAGGACGGAATTTTAATGTATTGAAGAGTTTTGAGCGAGACATATTCATCGGAAGTTTAAGTTATCAACTACTAAGTGCTTCCTTATGTGCCGTAGGAATAATTAAACTGCTAGAAAGATGGGGGTCGTTGACAGTTCGCAAATGAAAACGATTAGCTACTCCGTTGATTGACTGGTAGATCCATCATGAAGAGGGGAGAGAAGCGACAGCAAACTTTTTTATTACTTATTGAGACATTATACACGTCTTACAAGTGACACAAGGAAGACATAAGGAACCAACTACCAATCAACAACTAAAAATAATAAAAAACAACTAACAAAAGAGGAAATAAGTTTTGGATAAGCTGACCAGCTATTGTGATGTTTTGTTCTTAGGATTTTCAAGCACAATTCTCATATAATCGTATAGAACAAAAAAATCTGCCCGCCGCGCGGGCATATTCTCATCGCGCACGGCTCACTTTGCTCGCAAGTTTGAGCGCGCCAAGGGTACGCGTCTTTCGGATCTCGCGCTTCACGCTCGATGGTAATCTCACCTCGCGCTCAGCGCTCGGTCTTTGTACATCCCTACAGTCGTAGAAAAAGCTTTTGGAACTCAAAAGCAAAATGACACAATTGAAACAAAAACTACGCGTCCAGTGGGAACAATTATAACAAATTCTACAATTGTTTTTCGGGTGAAGAACTTTCCTCTATAAATCTTCTGTGCTAGCAATAGCCAGTTTTTGAAAAATTTTATTATTTCATTCTTATAGTTGTTTTTCCTGATTTAAATAAAAAAAATCTGCCCGCTGCGCGGGCACATTCTCATCGCGCGCTCCGCGTGCGGCTCGCTTCGCTCGAAAGTTTATGCGCGCCTATGGCGATGGTAATCTCATCTCGCGCTCCGCGCTCGGTTATGAATTTCCCTTGCGCTACGCGCTGGGCCTTTGTACCTCCCTAGAGTTGTATAAGAAACTTGTAAAACTCAAAAGTGAAATGTCGACTACTTTAAATTGATGAGTGTGAATTCTCTTTTGTTAAAGCTTCTCGGGCTTTAACGAATACATTCTCATCGCGTGTCTCGCGCTGCGCACTCGATCAAAGTTTGTCCAAAACGTTGGAGAAGTTTTGTTGCCTAATTTTTATCACATGTTGTGTAGTTTTTCAAGAAATTCAATTTTATAATTTTTTATTTTATTTTTTACGATTGAAAAAAAAACTACGCGTCCAATGGAAAAAATCATAACAAATATACAGATATTTTTTGAGTGAACAACTTTTCTTTATCTATCTTCCGTGTAACCATTAGTCATTTTTTTTAAATTTTATTATTTCTTTTTTATAGATATTTCTCCTGATTGAAATGAAAAATACATATCCTGTTAGAGAAGTTGATAACACATATGGAGATATTTTCCTGGTACAGAACTTGCGCCTACTTGATTTTTCCTAATCTTGTGTTAATAAATTGTCGAAAAGTTCCTTTTTTTTATATTTTTTATATGCTTTTTTATGGATGAAGCAAACAGTACTTGTCCTATCAAAATTTAACTTCACCGAAATTGTAGATCTTTTCTTGGTGCACAATCTTAGTTCATTCATATTATTCCCAAGAAGAAACATCTTTTTCTCCAAACTTTTTTACATATCATGACTCTTTTGGCTAAAAATTCTCATTTTCGGTTATATTTTTGAATTTTGAAAATGCCACAACTCCGACAATTTTTTTTTATCAAAATAAATCAGAAAGATAAATTGTTTTGCTTTTCACCTAATACAAGAAAGCGTACTTACAATTTTTGAGTCTTGGAAAAGGAGTCCAAAAAATTTTTCAAAATGCTCCCCTTCCTTTATTTTTGATCCAGAAAAGCTGGTTAACGAACTCGACTTGTCTTTTTGGTTCCTTCAAATGGATGCCAAAGCACGATCTGATATGATCATCCTTTCGAAAGTTATGAAGTTCACAGATCATTTCTCATTATTTTTTGTGCATCAAAATAGGAATTTTCGATTTTTTGAGGAAATTCAAAAAATTGTATTCATGATACTGTGGAGCTCCCAAGAAAAAATTTTTTTCTCTCTGACTTCCACTTTAATCTTACGTTATTTGGCTTAAGATTCTCATTTTCGTTTATATTTTTGAATTTTGATAATGCCACAACTCTGATTTTTTTTATCAATAAAAAAACCATAAGAATAAATTGTTTCACTTCTTACCTACTATAAGAAACCGTACTCACAATTTTTGAGCCTTGGAAGAAAAATCCAAAAAAATTTTCAAAATGCTCCCCCCTTCCATTTTTGATCCAAAATAGCTGTTCGGTCCCTCAAAATGTTTCATCTTAAAGGGCTTCTAATTCTCATTTTTGTTTATATTTTCTAATTTTGAAAATGCCGCAACTCTGACAATTTTGTTTTCATCAAAAAACATCAGGAAAATAAATTGTTTCACTTAATACTCACTACAGGAAGCTGGGCCTACAATTATCGAATCTTTGGAAAAATGGTCTCAAAAATTTTCGAAATGCTCTCCCTCTTTTATTTTTGATTCATAATAGCTGGCTCAAGAACTTGAAGTTTAGTTTCTGACGCTGAAAGAGTGTTCCAAAGGTCAATCAAATGAATTAGTTTTTTCAGAAGTTATCGTGCTAACAGACAGACATACCTACAGACATACGTACATACACACATGCGTACATACATACATACATGCATACATACATACATACATGCATACATACATACATACATACATACATACATACATACATACATACATACATAATACATACATACATACATACATACATTCCTACATACATACATACAGTGTATAAAAATACTTCTGTTTTTTCAGATAACTCATATAAGTATTTTAAAAACAAACAAGAAATTTCGTGATATCTGTACCGTATTTCCATTTTTAATTACCACTCTTATTGTGTAAAAAGGTACTTTCTATTTAGGGCTGACATTGATGCGTGATTACAAACCGAAATTTCCGAAACGATTTGAATAGAAAAATATGCAACTTTGCCTTTTCATAGTAGACAAAAGGAATGTTTTTGGAGTCGCTGATTTTAAATCCGAGCCGGGGGCGCGCGTCTGTCAGGTCTTGCGCTTCGCGCTCAATCTTTGTAATTTGCCCACATTTGTGTACAAAGCTTGAAACTCGCTAGCGAAATGTTGCCAACTTTAATTTGAAGATCGTGAATTCTCTTTTTTTAAAGCTTCTCCAGCTTTATAGAATACATATGTCTCTCATATGAATTCTCATTTCTCGTGCTGCGCACTCGATCCAAATTTGTCCGAAACGGTAGATGAGTTTTGTTACTTAATTTTTTTCATATGTTGCGTACTTTTTCTAGAAATTTAATTGTGTAATGATTTATTGTATTTTATATGATTTGAACAAAAACTACGCGTTCAATTGGAAAAATTATAACAAATTTATAGATATTTTTCGAGGGAACAACTTTTCTCTATCAATCTTCTGTCTTAGCCTTCGTTATTATTTCAAAAATTTGATCATTTTATTTTTATAGTTTTTTTTCCCGTTCGATATAAAAAATACATATCCTGTTAGAAAAAGAATAACACATTTGAATATATTCCTGGTAAAGAACCTGTGCTTAAGATCTACTTGTCCTATCAAAAAGTAAATTTTACAAAATTTGAAAATCTTTTTTTTTTGAAAAATTTTTGTTCATTCATATTTTCCTATACCTTGCATAGTTTGAACGTAGAGTGGAACCTTCTCTTTTCGATCATTTTTTGTGCGACCTAAGTTTTATTTCTCGGTTATTTGAGAAATCACAAAATGCTTCGGAAACCATCTTGTAGGGCTCCCAAAAAAAAAAACATTTTCTCTTCTATACCAAACTTGACCTTCACTTTCTGATACTGGAAGAGTGTAGCAAAGACCAATCAAATCGATTACTTTTTCCGAAAGTTATAGTGCTGACAGACAGACATACATGCATAAATACATACATACATACATAAATAAATAAATACATACATACATACATACATTCATACATACATACATACACACATACATACATAAATACATACATACATACATAGACATTAGTAGAAACCTTTTTTCCGGGTTCAAGGGGTCTCGAAACGGGGACATTTGACAAAGAAAAAGGGGGGGGGGGTCAAATTTACACAAATCTAATTCCTTCTCTGATGAGAATGTAAAATTATCATTCGAAAATGATTTCAACGGGAGGAACTGAAGGTCCACTATAAGAAAAGGAGAATTCACCTATTGAGTAATAACAAGAACAGAAAAAAAACTAAGTTGGTTGAATGAATTTTATTCGAAAGTTGTTACGTTTATATTGATGGCTCCGATGAAACATGTTTAATAGAAGTAGATATGCAAACAACATAGTAATTATGGAAAAAGTACAAATACAGAATAAAATAAACTATAACCGTAATTTTTTATCCTTATATTACAGGAAGTGAAAATTATATTGCCTATTCCCTTATAGACGCACTAATCAATACTCAATAAAAAAAAAAACCTACGATAGGATAAGCATCGTCTAGTGCATAATGTTAAAATGCGTCACAGAAGAAATGGTTTGAGTTTAATGCAGATAATATTGTTAAAAGATTATTTTTAGCTTCCGCTATGTTCATTGTCATAAACAATGCTAAAACTAAAAGACCATTGAACTGCTTTCAAGTTTCATGTAGTTCAAAGTGAACCAATCCTTTTCTCGTTGCCTTCTGTGTTTAATCCGTTTTATTTATGCAAACGACAAGGAGGACTACGACCCGTGATTTTCATCAAGACGATAATAACGAAATACAATAAAATAATAAAAAAAGAGTCCTTGTTCCGTAATGTAGCATTGCAAGTGCACCATTAGAGCAGAGTTGTATTGCACGTATGTCCACTCTTGTAGCTGTTAGCAATCGTCTTTTGAACGAATAGCAACAGCGAGATGAATGGACCGGAACAGGTTCTGAATCTTATGCAATAATAAATGACTCTGATCCTCCGCGCGGAACTTGGACTTCACCTGCACACCTGGCAGGAGGAGTGGATGTACTTGGCATCAAGAGTCTACCCTCAAACACATACATATACGTACATATGTATCTCTATAATCCTGAGCATATATGTATCTATGTGAATAAATTCCACATGTATATGTAATACATACATTTATACACAAATGTGTGTTTCTCACAAAACATATCTCACATGCATGAGCCAAGTACTGAATGAATCACGAGCCAACGAATTAAACGAGACCGGTGCATTAATCTTGATGATGATTAATAATCGCACGTCTTGGAACAACGACGGAGCGCTTGAAAGACTCGACTTGGTGCCAAGCTTGAAATTTCTTTTCAACAGCCAAACAGAATGGGTTTATTACATTCAAATGTTTTCTAGTCCCCGAAAGAAACAATTGGCTTATTTCTATTGAAACCTTTATTTTGATTAGTATTAATCATGCGGGAAGGGGATTTTCCTCTGATTTGAAAACTATTTCGAGAGATCTACAGGAGACAAATGCGCTTTCAACTATTTGGTAATGCCATTGAAAATATTTTCTTTTTACCTCGAGGCAACATTTTAAACAGTGATTTCTACCCCGGTTTTGGGAAAGGAAGTACCGGCAGTTAATATTATCTTGCATGAGTTTAATATTTATCTAGGAGAGATGATAATGTGGATAATGTCAACTTATTGTAGATTCTTCAAGTTCGGTGAGAAAAAATCGGAATAATAGATATTTTTTACTTTGAAACAGTTGAGACTACCCACAATAATTAATTTTCAATCGGTGCTCATTAGAGTATTTAGTTTGTAAATTATTTGCAAGTTTATGAAATCGTGTTCCGTTGACAGTTATGCAAACTATAAAGTTATTTTGTAATTCTCCATGTGTTTTTCATTGAAATATTAAATATATATGTGGATCCTTCATCAATTTACAAATCGTAGTTCTTTTTACTCATCCTTACAAAAAAAAAAAAAATCTGCCCACTGCCGGGACACATTCTCATCGTGCGCAGCTCGCTTTGCGCGCAAGCTTGAGCGCGCCTGGGGCGCGCGTCATTCGGATCTTACGCTTCGCGCTAGATTATAAATGTGCCTCGCGCTCCGCGGTCGGTTTTGAATTTATCTCGCGCTAAAATTGTGTATAGAGCTTCTGAAACTAAAAAGTAGAATGACGGCTGCTATATTTGATGGCTGTGAATTCTCTTTTTTTAGAGCTTCTTCGGCTTTGACGGATACATTTGCATCATGTGTCTCGTGCTGTGCACTCGATCAGATCTGTCTGAAACGCAAATTTTTCTATTGTACCTTTGACTCTAATGCATCAAATGTATATCATATTCTTTTATATGCTTCGTACCTTGTTTTAGTTCAAAAGAATTTAGTTATTTTATTTCTCATGTTCATATAATGACACTCGAAACAAAAACCGCGCATCCCGTCAAAAAAGAACAGTTTTCCTTCCCAAACTTTTCTTTGCATCTCGTCAAGTTCTGCTAGAAACTTGATTTTTATTTGAAATGTTGTTTCTTTGGATTATTACCGAAACTATGCAGCTCATGAGAAAAAAAAACTGAAACAAAATTTGAAGATGTTCTTTCAAAGAACGATTTTGTTCTAAAACTGGAATTTTTACATTTTCATCATGATGAGAACGTATTGATTTTATGTGAAAATCGACTTTCGCGGATTTTATGAAATCTCCACGTTTTGAGATTTCTTTATTCCGAAAATGTAGTTTTTACGTTTGTGTCTGTTTTTCTGTTGTCGTCGTTGTCAGAGTTGTGGCATTTTCAAAATTCAAGAATATAAACGAAAATGCGAATTTCCAGCTAAACACCGTAAGGTATGAAAAAAAGTTTGAAGAAAAAATATTTCTTTTTGGGAGCCGTCCAGGATGATTTTTGGAACTTTTGGAACTTTCCCAAAAAATCGAAAATTCAAATTTTGGTCTCACGAGAAATAAAGAAAAATAGAAAGATTCATTTTTTGTTCAAACTATGTAAATCGCGGGAAAATATAAATGAACTAAAATTATGCACCAAAAAAAGAAAACAAATTTGGTAAAATTAACTTTCTGATAGGGCAAGTGGTTTTTGCTTCATTTATAAAAAAGGATATGAAAAATGGGGTAGAGTTCCGAATAACGTAAACCGACAATTTCGTTCATACTATGTATATTTATGTATTTTGATGCGCTGATTACGAAAATGATAGTGAAAATTTGCGACTAGTCGATTTTCTGAGTGAAACTATGAAAAAACCATACAAATCATGGTTTTTTTTGCGATTATCTCAGCTTCTATGCAAAATAAAAAAAAATCCTGAAGAAAAAGCTACAAAACTCGTCGAAATACAGATTTCTTGTCTCGAAATTTTTTTTCTGTCAGTGATACTTTTCGACAAAATGAACGATATGAGGAATAAAATCGTATATCTATTAGTTTCGGTCTGGTACCTACTTACGCTCTTCACCACAGCAAGGTTGGAGAATTTTGAAGAGCCCCTCCGTGGGGGGCGGGAAGGCGTCCCCGTTACAGGTCACATGAATAATAGAAAGTCACACCCATGCCCCTTTTCCAACGCTCCGTGGCGGGCGGAAAGGCGCCCCTGCGACAGTTCACAGACATAAATAAAGGTCACACACTTTCCTCTTCTCCCAAGTCTCGTGGGGGGTGGGACGGCACCCCTATGAATGGTAACAAAAAAATGTAAGTCACACACCTCCCTCCTTTCCCAACTCTCATGAGGTGAGAAGGCACCCTTATGGCCGTTTATAGAAATAATGTAGGCCACACATCTCCCCCTTTTCCAACCTCCCGTGGGGGGGGGGCACCCCCGTTATAGGCCACATAAAAAATGTAAGCTCATATCTCTGCCTCTTTTCAAATGTCCCGTGGGGCGCGGAAAGGAACACTTATAGCTGGTTATAGAAATAATTTAGGCCACACATCTTCTTTATTTCCCACGTCTCGTGGGGAGCAGGAAGGCGCCCCTATGAATGGTAACAAAAATAATGTGGGTCACACACCACCCTCTTTTCTGAAGTCTCGTGGGGGCGTGAAAGCATCCTCATGGCTGGTTATTGAATTAATTTAGGCCGAACATCTTCCTCTTTCCCAACGTCCCGTAGGGGGCGGGAAGGCATCTCCGTTACAGGTCACAGAAATTATATTAGGTCACACCTCTGCCCATTTTCCAACGTCTCGTGGGGGTTGGGAACGCACCCCTGCGACAGGTCACAGAAATAATGGATGATTACACACCTCCCTCTTTTCCCAACTGCCATGGGGGGGGGGGGGCGAAGGCAGCCTTATTGCCGGTTATAGAAATAATATAGGCATCCCTGCGACAGGTGACAGAAATAATGGTAGGTCACACCCTGTCCCTTTCCTTGACTTGACTCGCTGATAACACAAATAATAGTGAAAATATTTTCGTACCATTCAAGTTACACCGTTACATATTGTCTTGTATCTCTGTGATTTTTCATATTTATCGTAGTTTTTCTCGAAAACTATAATAACAGAGTCAAAATGTGTTTCACATAAAATATATCTCTTTGAAAGATCTACAATATTTGATAGAAGTTTTTTTGTGGATTTTTATCATTTACTAAGATAAACATAAAATCCATGATTTTTATAGGTTTTTCATCGTTTTTACCATGAAAGCATACTCTATGACATACGTACATACAGACCAACAGACAGACACCATCACCAAAACTTTATTTTCGGCTTCAGGGGATCTCGAAACGTGGGAATCCGTTGAAAATTCAAGATGTGAAATTTCAGACGATTCTAATACTTTCTCAATCATAAATTAATTATGAAAATGTAAAAAAACCCACATGAAGTCCTGTGAAATTCAGAATGGGATCTATGTTAGTTTTCGGAAAATAATTGAAGACGTAGTACGCTGTTTTGCAGGATGATGCCAGTGTATTTTTTTCGACTCTCATAACTTTGGTAATCCTAATGATATTCGGAATATATCTTCCGAATTGTTCGTAGGAAGACGCAGATTTGAATGAGATTTTTTTGAACAAATTAAATTTGAAACAATTTTTTAGCTTTTCAGAAGCAGATGTTTGAACTGAATTTTAAAGATAAATCCACTTTTTTATTCCTTCTAATTTTATTGTTGTACAGCTCACGATAATATGCTTCAAGAGCCTTGTAGATATAATGATGGGATCTTCCTTATTCTTTGAAAAATAGTTGAAAACATAAGCTGAGACGATGCACCCCATCTAAGATACTGAAGGGCGAACCTGAAGTCTCATTATCTTGATTAGTTCAGGGCTTTCATTCGCATTTGAGAAAATTTTTTCAATACTTTCCGTCGTTGAAGATGGGATCGAGCAAGTAGACCGGCAGGCAGAAAGCGTTACAGACAGACAGACTGAAAAAAGGACAGGTCTAACTTCACATGAATGTAATATCTTCCATCATAAATGATAAGATTGTGAATGTATGTTATTTGCTATCCACCGTCACCCTGCGAATGATTAAAAAAATATATTAGTGTGTTCTTTAGGGAACGTCCATAAACCACGAGGACAGTTTTTATTTTTCCTGTTCTCATGAGTTTTGAAGAAATTGTGAGTAACGGCGTCGTTGTATAAAAGTCAAGTGACGAAACGGCTTTGTTATATGTGAGAATGAAGGATATGAGTTTTTTTTTTTAATTACTGGGAGAAGAGATCAGAATAAATTTTTGATCAAGCTTATTGGTTCATTTGAACATCCAAGTAAATTTCAGCAGTATGTGATTTTATAAGGTTGTTATTAAATCATCTATCTTGTATAGTACTTCAAGTTTTGTAATGTCTTCAAAGATTATTGTAATCAGTTCTAGTCAGAAAAATTGAGCTGATAAGGAAACAAAATTCGAGTGATGGGGAAAGCGTATAATTGACATATGAGAAAAAATCAATAAGAATGGTAACTGTTAAATCACGTCAGTATTCCGTAATTGACTATGAGTCTGATGGTAAATCTAATCAATAAGAGTTGAAGAAAAATTTATTTAATGATAATATAACAGAGTTTTGAAAGAATGTAAAGGACTTCTCAGAATAAAACCTTCACTGTTTGAAAAATTAGGCTGCTAACCTCATAGGTATACAACATACTTAAACAACTTCCTACATATGGAAACATAATTTAATATACATGAGTATTATATTTATTACACTTCATAAATTTTTAATGTACTTCGTACATTAGTCGCACAAATAGTTTCAACAGTAATACTGGAATTTTTTTCATTATATTTTTAACGAAAACAGTTTTACGATTTTCAATTCTATCACGATTTTTCACTGGAATGTCCATAACCACACGCTGAATTATAATTCATTTGTCAGTTTTTTTTTGGGTTTGCAAAGTTTTTTATGTTTTGGTCCAATAATTTTCATGAGTCCCACGTTGTTAACTTCTTTTTTATTTGCAACACAATATAAAACCGCAATTTTTTAAGGAGAAATTCCCTTGTATGCATTTTTGCTATTCAAAACTCTTCATTAGAGCACTTTGCTACCCTACAACATAAACTAGGTACCAGCATGTCAATCTATGCTGATAAGATGGATTGTTGGTTGCGGGTAGGACATACAAAAACGTTTCCAGAGCTATAAATTGACTTTACTATCAAAAACTTGCATTAGTACTTGAAAAAGTTCATTTATCGCTCATAGAAGAAGGGATATTTTTTACCTTAAAAAACTTTGATTTCCGGTAATAAGAACGTATAATAAGTAAAAATGTGGACTTTTGACAGTGAAGAGATGACCAAAAGATTTTCTAAATCTAAGTAAAAAATGAGATTTTATAAAAGATGATAAATATTCTCAAAAAGTACGTTCTCACTTTTTTCTAGCTGAAAAAAGACTTCTGGAAGTTCACGCTTCTCTCCGGAAGGTTTTTAAATCAACGAACTTGGTCTCACCTCAATTGAAACTAACGTTATCGCGGAAAACTTTCCTCCTGTTTAAACTTCGTAACTTTTTCGTATGTTTGCCGGAAAAGGAATATATCATCCGAACAAAAACTTTCAGGGAAGAATGAAACTGTGATTATGGGAAGCTTCATTACCAGAACGGTCTAAGGAATTTAAAACCTCTTATCAAATTTAAATTCATTATCTCTGATTTCTTTGTGAAAGCGTGGACGAGAAATTCGAGAAAAAGATATTTTATTTTCCTACCCTTGTATATTATCAATTGTTTTTTCACCTAATTACTTTTCATTAATAATCTATCTTCAATTGAATAGTGTTTGCGAAGACTTTGAAGAACTCTGAGTCTTAATCAAATGAATGGTAATTAAAAGGGCTGGCGTTGACAGATCAAATGAGTTGCCTACTGCGCGGGCACATTCTCATCGCGCGCAACTTGCTTGGTTCGCAAGTTTGAGCGCGCCTAGGGCGCGCGTCTTTCGGATCTCGCGCTTCGCGCTCGATAATAAATGTACCTCGCGCTCGGTCTTTGTACGTCCCTGCAATTGTGTATGGAGCTTTTGAAACTAAAAATTAGGATTTTGGCTGCTGTATTTGATGATTGTAAATTCTCTTTTGTTAAACCTCCTCCGGCTTTAACGAATACATCCTCATCGTGTGTCTCGTACTGCGCACGCGATCACAATCTGTACGAAACGCCAATTTTTCTACATTACCTTCAACTCTGAAGCATCAAATTTATATAATAATTATTTATATACCTCGTACCTTGTTTTATTTTTAAATAAATTAAGTTAGTCTATTTCTAATGTTAATATAATTACAATTCAAACAAAAACCTCGCATTCCATCATAAAAAAAAACAGTTTCTCTTTTCGAACTCTTGTATCTCGTTAAGTTTTGCTAGGAACTTGACTTTCATTTAAAATGTTCTTTTTCTGGAATAATACCAAAACTATGCATCTCATGAGAAACAAAATTTAACGAAATTTGTAGATGTTCTTTCAAAGAACAATTTTGACCTAAAACTGGAATTTTTTTCTTTTTTTTTGTGATCAAAATTGGAATTTTCGATTTTTCGAGAAAATCCAAAAAGTTGTATTAACGATCTTGTACGGCTCCCAAGAAGAAGCCTTTTTTCCCTTCTGACTTTTTTTTCTATCTTGCGTTATTTGGATGCAAATTCTCATTTTCGTTTACTTTTTACGTACGACAGGAAACCATACTTACAATTTTAAAGTTTTAGAAAAAAAACTAAAAAAATGACCGAAATGCTCCCCCCTTTAACTTTCCGTCCAGAATAGCTGGCTAAAGAACTTGACCTTGAAAGACTAATCGGATTGGAATGCCTTTTGGCACACATTTTGAGGGACCAAAAAGACAGGTCAAGTTCGTGAACTAGCTATTTTGGATGAAAAATCAAACAGAAGGAGCATTTGGAAAGGTTTTTTGGACTTTTTTTCAAGACTCGAAATTGTAAGTACAATTTCTTGTAGCACGTAAGGGTGGAACAATTTATTTCGATTATTTTTTTCGATAAAAACAAAATTCTTAGAGTTATGTTATTTTCAAAATTCGAAAATATAAAAGAAAATTAAAATTTTTGGCCGAATAACGAAAGATTGAAATGAAAGTCAGAGAGAAAAAATATTTTTTCTTGGGAGCCCCACAGGATCGTGAATAAAACCTTTAGACTTTTCTCAAAGAATCGAAAATCCCAATTTCGATCGCACAAAAAGTAATGAAAAATAATCTGTGAACTCGATAACTTTCGAACGAATGATCATATCCGATAGTGCTTTGACTCCCATTTTGAGGGACCAAAAATACAAGTCGAGTTCGTTAACCAGCTGTTTTGGATCAAAAATGAAAGAGGGGTTTGAAAATTTGGTTGGACTTTTTTTCAAAGATTTGAAAATTGTGAGTACAGTTTCTTTTAGTAGGTAAAAAGTGAAAAAATTTATTCTTATTATTTTTTTTTAGATAAAAACAAAAGAGTTTCAAGGAAAAAAATTATTCTTTTTGGGAGCCCTCCAGGATGATCTTTACAAATTCTCGAGTTTTCTCGAAAAATCGAAAATTCAAATTTTTTTCAAGCAAAAAATAATGAAAAATAGTAAGATTCATTTTTTGGGCAAACTATGCAAGGTACGGGAAAATATAAATTTACTAAACTTGTACACCAGAAAAAGATCTACAAATTTGGTAAAATTAATTTTTTCATAATACAAGCAGTTTTTGCTCCATTTTTGAAAAAGCATATAAAAATGAAAAAAAAAATGAAATTTTTGACAATTGAAACAAGCTTAGAAAAATCAAAAAGACACAAGTTCTTCACCAAGAAAATATCTTCAAATGTGTTACCATCTTCTTCAACAGGATATGTAGTTTTTATTTCAATCAAAGAAAACTAACTATAAGAATGAAAATAATTAAATTTTTGGAAAAAAGACTAAAGCTAACACAGAATATTGATAGAGAAAAGTTGTTTAGCCGAAAAATATCTGTAGATTTGTAATAATTTTTCCCATTGGACGCGTAGTTTTCGTTTTAATCGTGAAAAATAAACTTAAAAATTTTTAATTGAATTTTTAGGAAAACTACACAACATGTGAACGAAATCAGACAACAAAACTTCTCTAACGTTGTGGACAAACTTTGATCGACTGCGCAGGACGAGACACGCGATGAGAATGTATTTGTTAAAGCCGAAAAAGATTAAACAAAAGAGAATTCACACTCATCAAATTAAAGTAGTTGACATTTCGTTTTTGAGTTTAACAAGCTTTATATACAACTGAGGGATGTACAAAGGCCGAGCGCGAAGCGCGAAATCCGAAAGACGCGCGCCCTAGGCGCGCTCAAACTTGCGAGCGAAGCGAGCCGCGCGCATAAGCGCGCGATGAGGACATGCCCGCACAACGGGCAGATTTAAAAAAATTATTTTTTGTGCGATCAAAATTGGAATTTTAAATTTTTCTCGAAAATTAAAAAAATTGTATCCACGATTTTCTACGGCTCCCAAGAAGAATCCTTTTTTTCCTTCTGACTATTTTTCAGTCTTGCGTTATTGGGCGAAAAATTCCCATTTTTCGTTCATATTTTTGAATTTTGAAAATGCCACAACTCTGAAAACTTTCTTTGTATCAAAAAAAAATCATGAGGATAAATTTGTTCAATTTTCACCTACTACCAAAAACCGTACTTACAAATCTTGAGTCTTGGAAATAAAGTCCAAACCTTTTTTTCAAAATGCTTCCTTCTTTTATTTTTGATCCAAAACAGCTAGGTAACGAAATTGACTTGTCTTTTTGGACCCTCCAAATCTTGCGTCCTTTGGCTAAAAATTCTCATTCTCTTTTATGTTTTTGCAAATTTCAACAAAATTGACCGGTCTGTTTGGTCCCTCAATATGTGTGCCTAAAGGCAATCCAATCCGATCAGTATTTAAAAAGTTATGGAGTATACAGACGACAACGACGGCAACGACAACGACAACGACGACAACAGACAGACACCAACGTAGAAACTACTTTTTAGGAATCAGGAGGTCTCAGGACGCGGAGGTTTCTCAAATTCCGCGAAAGTCGATTTTCACATAAAATCAATACCTACTCATTATGATGAGAATGTAAAAACAGTTCCACTTGTTCTGTGTATTAATCAAAGTTTGATGTCAAAAAGAAATGAAGAATCAGCTCTTGGTGAGATGTCGTCTGCAAGAAATATCATCCTGAGAGTTCGGTAATCATTTATATAATTATTTATTTCGTACAACGCAACAGTAATAGAAATACCTTCTCATTAAGGAACGAAGTATTCACAAAACTTATCTGCTTCTTTCTTTCATTCAAAGCATCCTCTACCCTTGATCAAAATTTGAGATCCATTGTTCTGCGAATAATTGCGGTTACAAAAAAAGCATAAATGGCAATAAAACACAAAGAATATAAGTGCAAATAGCATCAACGAATTTTTCATATCCTCAGTGAAAGTTTTTTTCTCCGGAGCCCTAATCGTGAGAACGTCGGCCGTACTTTTAGTAATGAATATTAAGGCCGAGGGCTTGAGTATCCTCGTTTCTTTGGTGGTTTCCGCGATATCTTCTTCGATCCTGTCTGTCAGTTTCAGTGACAGTGAGAAATGAGAAGTTCATGGGAAAGAACAAAGGCTCTCGTTCATTGAGGTTCATGCTAATGAATACGAGGGAGGGTACCAAAGGGCGTGAGGTAAAACTCACT
>WSXT02199010.1:0-18936 GCA_011762715.2 Neuroterus valhalla
TATGATTATAATAAGTGGATGGATGATGCACAGGATAGGGACGCGTGGCGGTCTCGGGTAGATGAGGCAATGAACTTCCGAGTTCAAATGCTGATAAATAATAATAATAATAATAATTCTTCTCACAAAATAGAACATTTTCTTCCGAATAATCTTTTTTCTACGAATCGAATTTTCCAAGAATAATAGCAATGAATAAAAGCGCTGTTCCTGGAAGAAATGTTCATATAATCGCTGCATTTAGTTCAAGAATATTTTTCAACGAGTGATTTGGATAGTGCGAAAAATAAAGCTAAAAAACTGTTTCTCCACTTTTTTTCTGCCATTTTTTTCTCGAAGTAGCGAGCGGTTACAAATACGACAAAAATTTCGTATTTTCTGTTTTCAGTTTTGGCCACTTATGCGCAAGGATAATATCTTGGCATTATTTTAATATATAATTTAAAAAAAAACTTAAAAATACCTTTCAAATGAGCTCCTGCACAATTCTCTAGGTCAATTTCCAGCCGAGATATGGAGTTTCAAAGTTTGAATGGTTTCGTTCTCCGGTGGGCAGAGGTTATTGGGCGGGACTGTATATATCTCGTACCTTGTTTTGTTCTTTAAATTTGGATTTTTTTTCATTATTTTTTGCGCAATCGAAATCGGAATTTTCGATTTTTTGAGAAATTTCAGAAAATTGAATTCACGATACTGCAGACTTTCCAAGAAGAAACATTTTTTCTCTCATAATTTCTTTTCAATCTTGCGTTATTTGGCCTAAATTTTTCATTTTCTTTTATATTTTTGAATTTTGAAAATACCATAACTCTGACAATTTTGTTTTTATCGAAAAAAATTAGAAGGGTAAATTGTTTCACTTTTTACGTACACGGTGAGAAATTTTTGACAGCTGCTGCATTCATAGTAGTATTACAGCGCAACCAAAGCATGAAAGCAGCAGCAACACCAATTTTGGGAACGCGTTTGTCCCACAAGGTTAGTTATCCCTTTCTAAGACGAAAGTTGCCCCACACTGGGAACGCAGCGTTCCCTGACATGACGAACAGTTGTCAAAAACAGAAGATGTATTGCAGTACTACAATTTGTCGCAACGAAGTTACCTATAAGTGCCGCTGTTGTACCAAATTTCTTTCCGTGTACTACAAGAAATTGTACTTACAATTTTTGAGTCATGGAAAAAAAGTCCAAAACATAAAAGCAATAACTTCGCATTATGATGAGAATGTAAGAAAACACACAAAAATCAGGACTTCAAGACAAATAACGTAAGATATGAAAACAAGTCAAGAGAAAAATAAGTTGCTTTTTAAAAATACTAAAAGAATATTATACCAAATTTTTTAATTTTCCTAAGAAAATCGAAAATTCGAATTTCGGTCGCGCAAAAAATGAAATAAATTCTTATCTTCCAGTCAAACTATGCAAGGTATGGGAAAATATAAAGAATCAAAAATTGTATAATGAGAAAAGATCTAAAAATTTAGTGGAAACTTACTTTTTGATAGGAGGATTAGTTTTTATTTCATTGATAAAAAACAAGATTAGAAATGAAAATAAAACAGGTGAGGGAGAAACAAACAGACAACTTTTTTTTGCCCCAAAAAAGGTCTGCAAATATGCTATTGATTGTTTTAACAGGATAAGTAGTTTTTTATTTCAATTAGGATGAATAACTTCAAAAATGAAACAATTAAATTTTCGAAAAAATGACGACAGGCCAGACAAAAAATTGAAAGACAAAAGTTGTTTACCCAAAAAAAGATCCAAGCATTTGATTTCAATAATTTTTCTATGAAACACGTAGATTCTGTTCGAATCGTAAAAAGTTGAGTAAAAAATAAAAAAGTTCAATTTCTAAAAAAACGACCCAACCTGTGAAAAAAATGACGCAACAAAAATTCTCTGCCAAAAAATAAGCTAAAATTTGTTATCAATACGCGTAGTTATACGCGGGGTCTATAAAGTGTTATATTAAACATTAAATACATTAGAGTTAGAGATAATATTGAAAAGTTCGCGTTTTGGACAAATTTTAATTGAGTGCGAAGCACGATACACGTGATGAGAATGTAATTGTTGGAGTTGAAAAAGCTTTTACGGAAGAAGATTCGCAATCATTGAGTGACATTAGTCGACGTTTTGCTTCCCAGTTCCAAAATTTGTGTACACAAATGTAGGGAAGTACAAAGACCAAAAGCGAAGCGCGAGATCTGACAGATGCGCTCAAACTTGCAAGTGAAGTGAGCTGCGCGTGAAGCACGCGATGAGAATGTTCCCTCGCAACGGGCAGATTTTTCAACTTAGAAATCAACTATTGTGAAAACTGATATTAAGAATAACTTTCTTCATACGGCGGACCCTTAAGACAAATATCCTTCACATATGTCATTCCGAGAATTTTGATCGTTGTTGAAGAGGTCCAAGTGGTACCGATAAAGGCGTAAGTTTGTAGTACTTGAGAAAAATGCGAAGTTCCGTAGTACTTGAGAAAAGAAAAAAATTGAAAGTTTTGTAAACCCAAAGAATTCTCAATTTCGGGTAATCGTATTTGTATAGATAAAAAATATATAAAACTGAACAGTTTCCAATTCACGGCATCTGCAATTTTTATATGTCGAAATACAACATTCAAAATGAAAAATTTATTATTGACACATGATGGGAATTCAATGATTCAATAAATTCTTATTTTTGAAAAAAGTTTTGAGCTGAGCTTTTCAAATTCAATGATTTCTTAGTCCAAAAATTCTTTCAAGGACGGTCAACCACTATGTAATTTCAAATCGGAATCTTCGCAATAATCTTGTTGAGTATTTGTGTTATTGATTATGAAATAACTACTCCGTTTAAATTGATTAATGCATTCTTCGCTATCCAATAAGTTTTGATCAGTCCAAAACTACACTACTGAATTGTAATTATCGAAATTCTCTGCATCCTAGACGAATGTCCAGTTACATGAAGAATTGTTTATTATCCCTGATATATAAACTACGAGAATCCAAAATTTAAATGGTTGGAAATGGGTACTTTTGACCGGAACCCAGATATTTGTTCCTATTAAAAATTTAAAATATGATTTTAAAAAGCGTACAATGTCTGTATTCAACAATTTCGATAGTGTCAGTTTGACTTTTCCGAAATGACATCCCTCGAATTCGAAATAGACATTCTTCAATCAATCCGGCCCATGAATCCATATTTCCTCAATTGGGCAAAACGGGTGATTCTCGATTGATTCGACAGTACTTCCAGAGCTACTTGAGCCATATTACTTCCACCTTATTTCCATTCTAGCAATCTGAGAAACCAGTGGAATAAAGTCATTGAGGTGGAAAGTTTGAGAGAGAAGGCTCGGCTCAAGGGGTGAACAAACGTTTCCGAAAATCTGCAGCTCTTTGAAGCCTGTAGAAAGAAAACAATCCTCACTGCTGAAATCTCCGTTCAAATGATACCAGAAAGACCTTGCACCCTTTAGATCTGGCACGAACCAAGATTCCGCCAACGTTTTCCTCGAAGTTTAATCGCCTCTACGTCTCAAGCTCCAAGATCTTCCTAGCGTGTCTCTTGTGGTCTGGTGGAAGCCCACGATTTATTAGCTCGGATCTCCTTTCTTCTTTAGCTAGATCATTTTTTCCAACAATCTGCTTCATCTCGCACTGTCGGCAAATCCTTAATAGTTTTAGAGTTCATCTTCGTTCTTTTCCTTGTGTCCACACCTTTCCTGCAAACAGGCGGTTCGAACGATCGGGAAACGATATCTCACGAAAGCAGATTTTCCGACTCAGGGATTTCAATCTCGATGCTCTTTTGGAAATTGAACGAACAAGGTTCGAGTTTTCATAAAATAAGAGATTCTCAATCGACCTTGTTATAATAAAAGAAAAAGATATCAATATCATTGGTTCGCATTGGATTACAAGAGGGAAAATTGTAAGCTGTAAATTTCTGATAACTAATTTGTATTTGAAAGGAGTTTGTGATAGAATTCGTTCCATAGCAAGTATTCGTTGATATATAGTAGGCAAATATATTTAGGGAGTCAATTGGTAGTGTAAATGCAATAATTTAGGAGGAGTGTTCGGCAAGCTAGGCATTTGTAACATTTTATTTTAAGGATATTGAGGAAAAAAGGGAAAAGGTTATAGGAGATCAGCAATAGACCCTGAAATACAGAGATAGGTTTATCCATTTTCTTCCAAAAA
The DNA here is from genome assembly GCA_011762715.2 of Neuroterus valhalla. Classification (NCBI taxonomy): domain Eukaryota; kingdom Metazoa; phylum Arthropoda; class Insecta; order Hymenoptera; family Cynipidae; genus Neuroterus; species Neuroterus valhalla. Next base: position 4,209 of record WSXT02199010.1, read on the forward strand.
CGTAACACCAAGGACGGACTCAGTATCATATATTTCCTTATGTTGATGTATGATGCACAGTCAGGGTGGCCATTTGGCAGATAAAATGCCCGGTACTTTCCCGGTTTACCCTGGTCAAATTTTTCAATTTTCTCGGTCAACTAAAAGTAACATATTCATATTTGTCGCGAAACGCAAACATTTATTTCAATTCGTGCCATTCGTTCTAAACATCCTTTAAAAAACATATCCAGAATTGCGGAATTCATTATTTTGAAAAAAATACTGAAAATTCCCCCGAAAAAATATCATTTTTCACAAAAATTGGAACAATTAAACTTGCAGTTGGAAAAATCAAATCAAATTTTCAGTTGAAAAAAATTACTCATGAAAAAAAATTAGTTTGTATCGAAAAAAAAATTAACTCGCAAATAAATCGATTTTCAAGCAAAATGATGAATCTTCAAATGGAATTGTAAATTTTCAATTATAGCAGTTAAATTTTATAACCAGAAAGACGAATTTTCACCTGAAATGATGGAACCTTCACTAGAATAGTTGAATTTTAACCAAAAACTAATTTTCAACTAAAAAATACAATAACTCAAGAAAATCGTTGAATTCTGAACAATAGAGATAATCATTTCCAACCGAAAATAGAATAGTTACAGTTTGACTTGGATTCTAACCGAAAAGAAGAATTTTTGAAGAAGAAAAGTAACTTACGAAGAAAAAGATGATTTCATACCATATAATTCATTTTTTCAACAAAATATGTGAATTTTCAGCGAAATAATTGAATTTTTTATTTAAACAAGAAAATTAACTTTCGCAGAAGAAAATAATTTTATACCGATAATCAATTTTTCAACAAGATATGTGAATTTTCAAAGAACTATTTGATCTATCCATTAAGAAAAACTTTCATCCAAATAGTTGAATTTTGAACTATGAAAGATCATTTTCCACTAAATTTCCTGTTACAGAAATTAATTTTATACCAAACTGATGAATTATCAGGTAAAATTATGAATCTTTATTTGGAATAAGTGTATTTTTTACGAAAAGGGGAATTTCCAATAAAGGAAATGAATTCCCAAAGAAATAATTCAATTTTTAAATTCAAAAAACAATTTTCAACTGAATACTTGAATCTTCACAAAAAACAGATGAATTGATTTTTAACAGAGTATAATCATATTTTCAATAAGAGGTGAATTATAAATTAAAATAATGCACCTTCACCAAAAAAGTGTAATTTCCAACAAAAGAATTAACTTCCAACCAAGTAGTTGGTTTTTTAACAAAAACAGGATGAATTTGCAATTAACGATGTAAGCAAGTTTTCTATCATAATTCAGAAATATTTCTTCTTCGGAATATAACTTCTACTCTAAAGACTGTTTGAAGTACTTTCTCCATTAATAATCTAGAAGAGGGGACATTATAATTGTGACGAATCTTATATTGGGGGAAGAATTTTTTTTGAATCCCCTCTTCTACATACGGATTATAATTAGTTTAAAAAAATCCCTTTCCATATAAAAAATTCCCTGTTCCAAGTAAAATTATGCTTCCTTACTGGAACTCCCTGCCCTAAAATAAAAACCATTCTAAAATTAAAACTGATTTGACTGCTGCGCTAGCTCTGTGCCTCGCCTGACTATAATTGGCTCACACCACTGACGAGCCTGGGAGATCTCTCCATGCAGTGATGATTCCCCGTTATACTTTGATCCTTCTCAAACGTCCGCGCTCTCGATTGAAACAATTTTCCCTTGTTCTTCTCTACTGTGAATATCATCACTCATTTTATGCATTCACTTTCCTAGCAGTTCTTTCAAAATTATATATTTACCAACAGAATGATTTGTTGGACCTCATTTGCCGCTGTCTAAAGTTTCCTTCGAAAGGTTAACATGTTACAAAACCAGGGCAACGCAATCTGGCCTTTCATCGTCCTTTTCGACAGTTTAATCCACGAAACAAGCAAGCGCGCCTCGCACCGTCGGTTTCCGACCTTGGTTAACCTACACCCGGTTAACTGGATACTAAGCTAAGCTAAGCCAAGCGAGGCCAACGAGACGATTAGGGACGTCGAGCGGAAACTCTCACGTGGAAGGGTTTGTTGGATCGTAATAATAAACATGATAATCATCGTACTCGCCATCACCCATGAAGGGATAGGTCTGCCTGGAAGGTGGACGGCTGTTTCCCTGCTACAGCCACTTCCACCGAAGTGCAACAAAGTCTGGACCACTTCAACTTGTCCGGCTTCAACTTGACATAAAATTTACCACCAATTTATATATGCAACTTCCCAAGGATTTTTTTAAATGTCCTAAAGAAACGTTTTAAACTTATAAATCTTCTACGGGCTCTTTTCTCTCAGTGACTCTCCATTCCAGTCCATAAGGCAGGTCCTTGGAAAAAGACGAAAGCTCAATAATAGTCTGAACTTTCACCTCCATAATTTATTCTAAGAATGTAATTGGATTTTCTTCTTCAGGAATGAGTGTTTCAATGATTCAGTGTTCAATCTAGGCCCGAATTACTTCGTACGTTTGATCGACAATAATTAGAGGGGAAGATCCTTTGAAAGCGACCTACTCGCCTCAAGCCATATCCAACAAGATGAGGCGAGCTGCAAGATCGAAGAACCGGAATGGTGGAAGAAAATTCGCTGACTTGACTCTCGGATATCTGGCATGTGCTAGAGAAAGAAGAAAGTCAAGGAGAAAGACAACCTTGTCATATTTCTCCCCAGACATAAGATTTGGATCCCCTCGGGTTTATCTTGTGTTCTTAATGAAATATAATGGAGTGCGTTCGCACAAACCAATAGAAACAATTCTTTAATAAAAATGAGGGGTCAGATGGCATAGAAAGGATATTGCACGGCGAACAAATATTTGAAAACGAACAGAATAGAAACTTCTCTTCACAAGAATCAAGAGGGAACTTAACAGAATGATATTAAAAACCCTTGTTTCAAACTTGCTAACGTCAACAAACTAAAGACCATTTCCACTCACTCAGAGGGGAAATAATGCAACAATTTATCATTCTGTTAGAGTTCTTCTTTTAATAGTTCTTCTTCTCCTATATTTCAGAGAGAAATAGAGAGAGCAAAATTATCATCTTAAATTAATTGATCAAACTTCTTGGTTGAAATTTGATCTTTTTTGGTACAAACTCAAGTATTGCTTAGAAGTTTGATTCAGCACTTGAAATATAAATTTGTCTTTATGTTTCAGAATTCGAATATTTTGTCGAAAATTTGTTTTTTTCGTGGCAAGAAATGCAATCATTCCATTTTGAATTGAAAATTGCTCGGGTGTTCTGTTGGAGAATTGCCTTTTTTTTTAATTCAAATTTTTTGTTGAAAATCTACATTTGCCTGTTGCTAAATTTGTTTTCGCCCAGAATTTCAACAATGAACGATTTTCTTTTCCCGTCAATATTTGAGATTCTTTCGTTGGAAATTTTTTTTTGTTAGTTGGTTTTGTTAGTCAAGTTGAAAACTAAAGAATTTTATTGAAATGTAATACTTTTTGGTTTGAAATTCTACTTTATGTTGGAAAATTTTCTGATTTGGGAGAAATAACTTCATTGTCAAAAATGCAATTGCTCTTCAGAAAATTTGAATGCCTATTTGAGAGCTGAACTTATCTGCTGGAAATTCAGTTTTGTAAATAAAAATGTATCAGTTTAGTTACAAATTTATCCATCCATTTGAATATTCAAATATTTTAAATAAAAAACTGAATCTATTTTTATTCAAATATAAGGTTTCGAATTTGCTGTTATCAATTCATTTATTCGTATTGAAACTTGGCCAATCAGGAATTTCACTATTATTTTTTTTCTGGGACGATTTATATTTTTTAGTTGATGTTTCATGTATTTTCTTGAATATTTTTCTGTTTGAGTAGAAATTATTCTTCTTGGTTGAAAATGGTTTCTTTCCCTTCGGAAAATCACTTTTTCTTTTAAGTATTCCATTCTTTTCCAAAAAATTCATCTTCTTCGCTCACAAATGCAACTCTTTTGCGGAAAACTAATCTTTTCGATCGAGGATCCAACTATTTTGTCAGAAATTACACCATTTTGTTGAATAATATTTTTCTCTCGTTCAAAATGTATTCTCCCTACTCAATTTGTGACCATTCAATTTTCGATTGGAAATCCATCTCTTTTAGTTTAACATCTAACTTATTTGTTGAAAATTATTGTGGGTAAATAAATAGGTCCTTCCATCAAAGTTGAACTTTCAGTTTGGAAATCTTTTTTTTTTGTGAAATATAAAAATATCATGTTTTTGTTTAGGAATTTTTTTCTTCGTTGAAAATTAATCTTTTTTGGTTGAGTTCAAGTTTTGTTCATTCAAGAAATAGTTTTTTTTGGGTTGAAAGTTGAATCATCCCTGAAACAAAATGTTTATTTTGAAATAGATTTATCATTTCAGATGAAAAATCGTAAAGATAGAAAATGCACGTTGACAGTTAAAAACACACAACTGGGCTCATTTCGGTCGAAAGTTGTAGCTGTCAAAATATTCGAATCAAATGCTTTCGATCGCGGGATCAACGATTCGTGAAACTTTTTATTCGGCTATTGTCGGCGCCCTACCGAAGCCGAAGCGAGATTGTGTGCGTACAGTGTACCCACTTAGATCCACGCGACGCACACTTGTACACTATTTAGAGTCCACATTCATTTACCGACAGGGTTTTCGACATTCAGTATTCTGCACCACCAAACAAGTCATGGATACATAAATCGATATCATGGATATATCAATAATATGGACCTATTCTAAACAAGTGGCCGCTAGGGTCGCCACCTTATTACTAGTTGACATTTCTAAAGCGTTGTTACTCTCTATCTATATCTCTTTGTCTCGTCTTTATTTTCTATGCTAAAGATGGCCATAAAAGGGGAGCGGTATCTTGAAATTGACTAGGAAAAATTTGCCATTTTATTCTATTTGAAGTGCTGAAATCGAACAAACGGAACGCAAGTCTCTCATGTCTGGCGGAAGTATCAAAAGTTGCAAAAGAAATTCTTTTAAAAAAATACTCAAATTTCCCACGGAAAAATATCATTTTTTTCACAAAAAATGGAACAAAAAGAAATTGATCTCTAACGAAGAATTCATTTTTCAAACAAAGTGATGAATTTTCAAATAACATTATGAATCTTTAACCAGAACAGTTAAATTGCAAACCAAGAAGATAAATTTTCAACTAAAATTAAAAATATTTAACTAGAACACTTTAATTTTCAACCATGAATGTGAATATTCAAACAAGGATCTCAATTTTTAAATAGGAAGATTGATTTTCTACCAAGAAATACAATGTTTTGGAAAAATAGTTGAATTTTGAACTGAAAAAAAAATTTCAACCGAAAATGGAACAGGAACATTTTCAAGGTAAAACCCCAATTTCATTTACATTTTCAAACAGATAAATTGATTTTCAATAAAAAAGATGAATAATTGTGGACCAAATTTCAGTACTATAATTTTGAATTTAACCAAACAAATGAATTTTGATTGGAAACTATGAAATTTTCAATTGGAATAAGTTAAATTTTCAGTTGAAAAAAAAATACTCATGAAAAAAAAATCAGCCTGTACAAAAAAGAATAAAATTTCAAACAAATCGATTTTCAAGCAAAAATATGAATCTCCAAATAACATTGTAAATGTTTAACTGCAGAAGCTGAATTTTAAACCAGAAAGACGAGTTTTTACCTGAAATGACGGACCCTCCATTAGAGTAGTTGAACTATAGAGATAATAATTTTCAATCAAAAATAGAATAGTAACATTTTTGGCTTAAAAATTAATTTTGAACCAAACATGAGAGTTTTCAACCAGATGAATTTTCGACTGATATAAAAAATATTCAAATGTTAAATTTGGATTGTTAGCCGTAAAGAATAATAAGTACAAGAATTAGTAACTTTCCAAGAAAAAGATGACTTCATAACGAAAAATTCCACTTTTACAAAAAAATATGTGAATTTTCAGCGAAATAATTGAATTATCAATTTAAATAAGGAAAGTAACTTTCGAAGAAAAAAATCATTTTCTACCGAAAATCAATTCTTCAACAAAATATGTGAATTTTCAACGAACTAATTAATCAATCCATAAATTTTAATCTCAACAGTTGAATTGTGAACCATAAAAGATAGTTTTCTACTGAGGATGAAACAATTAAATTTCCAGTCGGAGAAATTCATTTCCAACCAAACTGATGAATCCTGAGATAAAATTATGAATCTTCAACTGAAATAAGTGTATTCCATGCGAAAACGGTGACTTTTCAACCATGAAGATTAATTTTCTACAAAAGAAGCAAATTTTCAACAAAGGAAATAAATTCTCAAAGAAATAGTTTAATTTTTAAATTTAAAAATGGATTTTCAACTGAATATTCGAATCTTCACTAAAAATAGATGCATAGATTTTTAACAAAGTTGTTACATTTCCAATCAGAGGTGGAATCTAAATTAAAATAATGCACCTTCAACAAAAAAGTGTAATTTCCAACCAAAAAATTTAACTTTAACCAAGTAGTTGATTTTTCAACTAGAATAGGATGAATTTGCAATGAACAATGTACACAAGTTTTCTATTATAGTTCAGGAATATTTCTCATTCGAAATACTACTTCTACTTTAAAAACTGCTTGAACTACGTTCTCCATTCGAAGTTATGAATGATAAGATCTCTTCATAATTTATGAGTTTCTAAATTCTTCGAAATTCTAAATTGAATCCCCGGTCAATTCTCGGTTTTTCCTGGTCAATAAAATTCCCGGTCCTTTTCCGTTTCCCGGTCAAGTCGCCACCCTGGAAATAACAAGGCGAAAGAACAAGGTTGTAGTGGCTCATTACCACGGAGAGGTCTGGCATTATCAGGGGAGAAATTAATAAAAGATGCTTCCGACGGTTGTTTCGCGCGAGTAAGAGGGTAGATAATATACCGGAGGGTGCTCCATCAACGTTGCCGACACTTTTGTGCCACGTGCTCACTTTCATATGTATATACACTTTGTGTGTACATGCTTCATGCACATACGTATACATATATCTACATGTTTTATAAATAATCACAATCTGTGCAGTGCAAGGCCCTGCAAATTGGTTCAGCGTTTCATGTGGTTTTACCGACCCCATGGCATTCTAGCCATCCCAGAAATTCACCTTTCAAGCGAGGAATTCACCATAGTGTCTCCAGAACATCAACCTGCACAGCGACGGAGTTTTGTTATTCATGTTGCAATCCTCAGTAAAGAGTCCTGTTTAACATCTAATTGTACACTTTCATTTAGGTAGAGCCAGCTTTAACAAAATAATAATAAAGTCAAAACATATTTCAAAACGGATAACCTTCCACCTCTCGGAAAGAATTCTAGTACAATTCCTCAGTGTTACGCATTTACAAAAATAGAACAACTTTATGTGGAAATTCAAGTTCCATCAAATCTACGAAAAGGAGAAACTGAAGGTAGGTATATTACTTAATACTCAGTTTCAAGGAAACGGCAACAATTTTATAAAATACTCTTATTAAAGAAAATTTTGAGTCTTGCAACTAAGACAGTTCATATTCCTATCGGTCCTGGAACTTCTCTTCGGGACAATAATTGAAGCGTGCTCTACATACAGGTACAAAAAGATCCTCATAGCAACTTTCGTACAGCACACTTTGATAACAAAAAAAGTTATATTCGCTGAAATAAAGTTGGATATTATGATACTATTTTATCTGGACTTTCAATTTTTCTAGGATTTTTGCATTATCAACAAACATGATAAGGAAATATATAGATAATTCTCCAAATACATGTAACTTTTGGAATTAGTACATTTTTTTAGAAAATATTTTCGAAATTGTATTTTGTGATTGAGATTATATTCATTACCTTAAAAAAAACACTTCTGAAAGTATACACGCTACAAATTTATTTAAAAGGCTTGTGGAGCTTTTTGACGTCACGCTTTATCTTATCATCAATTTTTTCCTATAAAATGAAAATGAAAGATTTCACAAAGCAATTAAATTGCTTTTTTTGTGAATATCAGAATTTAATTTATTGAGGTGATAACTTTATCAAATAAAATTTCCTAAATAATAAAAATTTAACATTACCAGTTATTAATTTTTTATGAAAATAATAACTTCATCCAGTATATACCAAACAAAGGTTTCTAGAGATGAAGCTTTTCAAGCTTTCTTTTACGACAGATTCTTTCTAATTGATTTCTAGTTGATTATCTATATTTGATTTATTAATTTGCTTTTTCAATCAGGTTTTGATCAATTTTTTTATGTTTTTCTCTCGTCGCCTTAGCTCTTCTTTCTCTTTGCAATCTTTCCTCTTCTTTTAAAATTCTGCTGGTGAATTTGATTTTTGCTTTTTACCTGTGGCCATTTCGCTGTTTGTTTTCCTGCTAAAAACATAATTATACATGGTAGATAACGTTTAGTGATAAATAAACATCATTTTTATTAAGAATATAAGAATGTATGTAAGATTTTTTTAATTTAATATAATTGATAAATAAACACCATTTCCATGTCCACAGTTATCAAGAAACACAGTTTTCACAAAACGCAATTTGCATGAAAAATTCTAAGTTTGCAGTTTCAATCAGATTTATAAATAAGATTGCCAGAAAATATGTATGATTATAAACGCTTATAATTTCACTGAATGTAAGTAAATAACCAACAACTGTTAATTCAGCTTGCAGCTGGATTAGGCTAGATTATATAAACCTATCCTCTGCTAATCTGTCAAACAAAATTCAGGATTGTAAGAAGTCAAACAGTTTCCAGACGAGAAGAATATTTTTTCAGTTCTAATTATAAAAATCACATTGTTTGTTTTTTGCGGTGCTCTTATAATCAAAACAAGATAATCTATAAAAAAACTCCGTTCTTATTGGTTTTTGGCAAAAGCTTTTCGGAGAGGCACAGTTCAATGTCGGGCCACCCTGACAAACTGAAAGTAAGGTTACGTCGATTGAGGTTACGTCGATGGGAAACAACAGAAAAAGTGTTCCAGAAGTTCTGGTACACATTTTTATCTTTCATTCATCAAATTTCCTTCCCAAATATAGAATTATTTGTCAATTACGTCGATGGATACATGCTTATAAAAGTACGCAAGGTTTTCGTGAACTTTTTCTTGATTTGTGGAAAAATTTCTCAATTTTTCCTCTCAAAGCTTAGAGGAATGATTAGTGAAATTTTTCTTCTTCAATTCTTCGCCAAAGCTGGTGCCAAACAGGTACTTCTAGTTGTGAAATGATCGCTGTTGATTTATCGACGTAACCAAGAAAAATCGAAATATTTATGTTGAAATTTGTAATTTTCAAGCAAGTTTCAAGATCCCTAAACAAACATTTCTAAATTACTTCATTATTTATTTTCTACGCGGCTCTAAAATATGCTTCAGGCATGTGTGGCCATCTCCTAAAGCCATTTTTTGTTCACATTGTATCTTTCTACTCTAAGTTATAATAATTTAATTTAATTTTCACTGTGGAACAAGTTGAAAGGTACTAGAATTAAGATCTTTACAGAGTTTGACACCAATACAACCAATAGTTTTATTAATATACCCTTGGACACGAAAGTGCCCTGTCTGTGGAAAATTACCCATATTAGAACTGCTCGTCATTCCACAGTTTAGGAAAGCTGGAAACTAATGTGTTATTATAACTAAGAAACCGCAAAATTCACTCAAGCAGTGATTTCCAGCAACTTCGTTACTTGTGTCGAGTTTATTTCCAATGGAGCTGCTTATTTAGTTAGTGCAGTAAACAGCATTCCAATAATCGAAAAGCTGGTGTCGAGCATTACATAGTGGATTGTTAAGTTAGTTCTGGGTCGAGCGACCAGAATTGAGTTAATACTTAACCCATGCTTAGTCACTATGTCAAAGCGATTAGGCAACTTGATTTGCTTGCAGGTAAGCCTCTTAAGTCCTCAGATATTTAAGCTGGCAAAACAGCACCGACAAGGAATGGACAGGGATGTATTTACCTCAAGGATCCCTCGAAGATGAATAATGATGATGATATCCTGATATCTGATAGGATTAGGAAATAGAAATTCTATATGTTTCTGGAATAGGATCATCGCGTCTCATGCTGATTCGACATCCAAATCCTTGTCTTAAACCTAAAGCTGGTTCTGGCTCAGAAGCTAATGATGAAGTAGATACAAATTACGTCTTAACCCTAATGAAAACAGAATCAGCTAGCCCAAAAAATCTATAATGATTGAAATCAGAAGTAAATAGCAACGAGGCATAAACTTTCGAAAACCTTCTCTAAGATTGTTCTCCTCCAAGAACTTTCAGAAACGCTCGGAACGAGGGTCACTTTCTCAAATGGGCTATCACCGTTGGCGAAATGTCTGGAGGCGGAGGTTAGAAATTATGACGATCCGATGGAAAGACCTCGATCATGATTTTCGAAGGGTGTGGTCACCCCTTGGCAAATGGCTCCTTGATAGGTTGGAATTCGTGCAGAACACGTAGGGATAAACGACGGGGAACGAAAAACGAGAAGGTCGATCGACATGTCGAGCATCAAGAAGAAATTGCCATTTTTCGTTCGGAAATTCTTAGAAACAGATTTCAGATTCAATTCAAAGTTTTACTTTTTTAAATAGAGAATTCTTAAATTTGAAAGAGGGATCTCAAAGCTATCTTCTTAAATAAATATGTATAACTTCATTGAATATGGGCTGAAGAACATAAAAAATATTCGTGTAAAAGTTTTCGATTCTGAAGGTCCATGAATTAAAAACTCCAAATCATTTATTGTTGGAAAAAGTATCCAAATAAAACACAAATAAATTTATAAATAACATAGGAAAAATGCATTCATGGATCAGGCAGGTAAATTTTTGTAGTCATAGACTATAATATCAGTGATTTCACAATGAACGTCGCTAATCTCTGTGTTGAGAATTTTAACTTTGATCGTTTTAAACAATCTATCTATTAGACTTCAATTAAAAGGATAACAAAAATCCTAATTTGTCAAAATAATGGAAACTTTCTAAATGAGGTAGAATAACACCAACCTTTCGGCGGCTTATTAAAAATTGCTCTAATTCCGTAAGAGAGCTAACCCTAATAATAAAATAGGAAATTTTTTTAGATGTTTCAAGAGTTGGATTCCGAAGAAGGATCCAATCCAATAAAAAATATTCTATCAAGGTTCGTGTTTGAATAAGCTTTCAAACTTCTTTCATTTTATTGTTGATTACATTCTCGACCTGAAAATTATGGAAATTACAAAGAGAGTTCCACCATTTTGAGATCAGAATGAATATTGGATAATATGATACATGCATATTTTTCTAGAGAATTTGGGAAATGATGATGATTACAATTTTTTACGAGATTCGGACTCTTTTCCTAAAGTCTTTTTTTTCTGTGCTCATTATCACGAAATAAAGAAAAATTCTTGAAGGCATATGGTAGGTATATTTCAACACTCTTGTTGAAAGATTTTTGAAAAGATCCATGGAAGAAAGTTTAGCGGTAGATGTTCAAAATATTCACATAAAAAATTAAGAACTACGTGGTGACGTAGTGACGTTAACGTCAAGTGGTTAACCTAACTCTGATGTAAGAAGACTGCTCTTGTGTGAAAACGTAAATGAATTATAAATTGAAGCGTCACAAAAAGAAAGCTAATGAATAAAAACTGTTGAATATTTCGAACTTTCATTTGAACCTTTCTATTTTCATTCTCACCATTCTCCATTTTTTTACACAAAAATATTTTGAAAAGCTTGCGAAATTAGAAAAAAAAGTGTCACAAATTAATAAATCTTTATTCAGAAACAGTTACTGTCAAATCATCTGAAATAATTCGGAGTTGAAAAATTTCAAATTACAGTTTTTAGAAATTTCAGTATAAAAAACTAAAAATCCACAAGGCTCTGAATGAACATCCTCAGTCGTAAAATAAAACATTTTAAGAAAGAATCATTTCTGATTTAAAAAATCAAATGAAAATTATCTCATTCCGGAAAATTTTCATAATGATTTCATTTTGAAGGTTAGAAAGAATATGATGTACTAAAACTGATAATTTAAGTGTAAATCTATAGGGAAAAGATGATGAAATAAATCTTCAAAATAATTCCTTTCAGGGTCCTGTTTCCTCAATTTTCGTTAAAAGTCATCGAAAGTTTTATTTACTCACTGTGACAGTTTACGGAAATTTCATCGACTGGTCTCAGATTTTTATTGACAGTCTTTTTATAATTCCTTGACGTCTTACATTCTTTCAATGAAACCTGCCAAGTTTTGTAACTAAGACTTTTTAATTTCTGACGTACTTATGCCCTGGAAGTTTTGAACGTTGAAATCAACGAAATATTTCTTCGCAATTCTATTTTGTCTACAAATATTGTTCCAACTACAGCTTTGAATAATCCATTCGAAGTTCCTTTTGTAATATACTATTTCCAATGGAAACAAATTAATATTTTACTACTATTTATGATTTACGAAGGCATCAGAAAGAAGTTTCGTTCATTTGAACGTTCAGAACTTCAAGCACATACGTACTTTCGACCCCATGCTAAAAGGGTCGATTTAGTTCATTAAAAATTCGACAACTTATTTCTTCCCCTGTAGATCAAATATTTTCGGTTGTCTCTACAGGCATTCTCCTCAAAAATCTACTTATTTAAAAAAGCCTAAACAATTACATTAATCAAGAATATCATCTTGGCATTTTTCTCTTGAAGTCGAACAAAAATTTTTCTAAGGTAGCAAAAAATCTTGAGAATTTGAACTCACCTTCGAGGAAATAATTTGAGGCAACTTTAAACACGTAATTTAGGTCAAATCATGTTATTTTATAAACAAAAAATAATCATTTTTCTTTTCTGGAGCTTCGACCGATTATTCTGATGTTTATCTCAAAATGTTGATGAGATAATTCATGATTCATGCATAAACGCACTAAAAAAAGGAACAGCCTTGTTGTGTTCTATTTTGAAAATTTTATTATTTTTATTCTGATCATAACACTAATATGTCCTTTCTAGAAAAAAGCCAAATGTTTTATTTATATTTTGATCGAAAAATACTCCCAGGATGTCAAACAATCATAAAATATATTTCGAAATTCTGGTTCTTATCTTGCGTCAACGAAACACAACAATTCAGTTGTTATAAAAAGTGCCCAATCTATAATACCAATTTTTTACTAAAACTGTAGCATCCTTCCATAATAAAAAATTTCCCATTATTCCGTGAAATTGATTCAAACTTGGTTCACCCACACATTGAGGCTCTTTTAAATCCAACTCTTTTTTCTACTATGTACCATAGATAGGAATACCATCATCAATGTAGAGACAGTTATAAATGTGTTTAAAGGTCAGTAAAAAAACTACGGGTGAAATGTTTAAGCTGGAGTAGGGGAAGGAGGGGAGAGGGTTAAGTGACCAATGTTCCAGGACAGGTCTCGCAGATATATAGATAATTTCGATTTCCTGCAAACGTTTTCACCCCAATATTCAGGTTAGAAGATCCAGGAAACGACTAATATGTAATCCGATTCCAATATCCTGTCCTATCCGCGGAGTAAGTCTTATCGCTCCCACCTCCCCCTAATATGTTACCACTTCCGTATCATTTCCCGACCCTTAAAGGGATTTATAACTCCTTTCATCTCTCTTGGTCGAATACGCATCGTGAAATATATGGATGTATTGATAAATATATAGAAGAAAGAAAAATGTCTTCAGAGTCAAGATGAAATATTCATGGAATGGAATAATATTTTCTTCTCGAACTTATAATTCAAAAAGCATTATGAACGCTGATTCGCTCCACTCCTTGGCATTAATATTCGATGTGAATGGGAATAGACCGTTCCGCTTTTTACCTGGAATATTACGCTGAAAAGTGATGCAGCCAAAGTCGAGTAGACCATTTTTCTCGGTAAATTGAGCTTCAATATATTTTCTATGTATTTAGATCATGTTGATGCTCCAATGGAATGAACTACGACTAACAATCTTATCTCATTAAAAAATGTAACATGAAAATAACCGAACTTTTAATCAATAATGATGAAACAAGTTCGTTTTCAGGGAAAACTATGAAAAAAAAAACAGAACCAAAAATGTTTCTTGAATATTAACAACTGCCTCAGAGTGAGATCTAGCGTTTACATGCAATCATCTTCCATTATGTAACATATGGAGACTTCTTTTATGGGTGGAAATTAAAGGTTCGTACATTACATTCTCAAGTAAAATATTACTATGATTTGAGATTCTATGAAAGTATTTCTTAATAATGTTGTGGATATATTCTTTCAAGTATTCAACATTTAACATTCATGCATATTCGGCACTATAGTATAATTGTTGAATTTCCCTTTGAGTCTTAAAAATTTATTTTAAATCGCTTGCAGTTTCTTGTAGTTCATATCGCAGGTGAAACTCAACGAAGGACAAGCATAAGTGATGTTCATCCTGGATGCTTCGCTGACAATTTCAGTGAGCTCAGTTTTCTAAAGCCGTCCCTTTTTGCATTTCTATAATCGTATATTTTTCGAGAAGGTAATGAAGTTGTTTTGGTATTACCATTATTCACAATAGAGTTGAAGGGGCACACCGCATACGGGCGTAAGTGCCAAATTTCGGAAAATCGGTTTATTGGCTTAAACTATTTGT
>WSXT02199021.1:0-18932 GCA_011762715.2 Neuroterus valhalla
AGGTTTTTCCACTTATTTATTTCTATAATTCTATTCAAGTATAAATGTTTTAAAAAATAAGCATTTTGGTGTGGTCACGAAAAATCGCTATTTGCCACAGTTTTATTATTTTTCCATCCTTGGGCACGATAATAAGTTTACATATCTTAGTGCCTGACTGCTTGTAAATATATCCGTATTTGCACCCGACAATCACACATTTCAGCACTTTTAACACCAATGTTTTTCTCACGGGGTATCAAACTCTTGTAATTTCTTGTTATTACTAGTAAAAATACTCAAAAACGTCATTTTTTGACATCAGTTGACATCGGTCAACATATCCGACATTTTCAACTCACAGGGGGCTGGTCTTCGCTATTATTATTATTATTTTCTGGTAAAAAATTTGAAGTTATCTTTTGCGATAATAAGGGTTATATACTTCGTTCAATACATTTTCGATTTATCGTACAATTTGTATTCGTGTAGTGATTTCTCTTCCTTCACAAGAAGTAGAAATAGTATCTTCTTCGTTAATGACGTAATAAGCGAAAGTATACCAAACAAAAATGTCATTCATAATATTGATAAATTGTATCATCCATCCTGGGAATAATGAGTTTCCTATTTGTGTAAACGAAATTTGATTGAACTTTCAGATATTGTTGAAAGAAAATGAAATGAGTCTTCAAATACTTGATGGATCATGTTTTTCTGAATAATTATAAAGTATCTTAACTCAATGGAATGGTTTATTGTCTAATAATTCATAAAATTACAGATGTCATCGTGTTTTCCGCTACATGGCCTAAAATTTTGCATCAATATTTAAATAAAGCTTTTAAAATATTGATAAAGAATTCTAGGACACATAGAAGAAAACCAAAGCATATTTGTTATTATGTAGTCTACTTCCCAATTCAATAAATTTTGTTTGAGTGCCTTTTGGTTGATATCTGATTGACCTTCTGTCATGTTTAAAAGATAAAGCTTACATTTTGAGGGAGTTTCATAAACGTGAAAGTCAATCTTATGATCAAAGACTCAAAATATTTTCCATTCGATTCTCTCAAAATGATATTTACAATTATATCAATTATTGCCCGTTTTTATTTTCTCCAATTAAATCATTCTGAATTTCAAACATTTGAGATTTTTTGAAGTTCTCACAATGTGGATCTTGTATTTCAAGTTCTGAGAAAAAGCAATGGACATTCAACCCGTTTCAATTAGGATTCAGATAATTCAAAGAGAACCTATAACAACAAAAATATTTAGATTGAATTTGGAATTTTAGAATGAGGATATGTATCTATAATAATGAGGATAATCTCCTCATTCAGAAACGTTGAAAATTAAATCATATAAAATTCAAAGTATGCAAATACGTAACCCTAATTCTGGATCGAATAGGAACGAATCAGAAACTTTCAGGGGTAAATGATTTCTTATTGAAATCCGAGAAATCGGACAAATTAAAATCAAGAAGATTTGAAGTAGAATAAATCTCAATTTGAAAAAATAGAAAAATCAATACATTCGAATTTGAATCCTGCAAATAGGAGGATTTGTGATAGTGCTCCTACTCAATCTGAATCCCGCCTATGTCTCCAGCAATACACGTCCCCCTTACGCGCTTCCAGAGCCTCTCCGCCAATACCATCGCGTATACTTTGTAGGCCATATTCATCGCTCTTATAATTATCCTGCCTATTTCCATCGCACTTCTCAAATACGAGCACTACCAGACTCTTTGCTCACTCTCCTGAAAATTCCTCACACCTCAATACTTGCTTTACTACCTTTCCAAGCCTGTCTCCAACCACCGGTCTACCAATAATCCATGCTTCGTTCAGCAACCCGTTCGAGCCTGCTGCTTGCGACCTTCTAATTTCCTCATTTGCATCCGCATCTCCTCGTTACTCATCAATACCCCTTCTTTCTTTACCAATCTTATACTCTCCCCATCTCTATTTCGTTGATCTGATCCCTACAAGGATTCTCTGAAGAGCTCCCTTCACCCCGCACTCCCTATCTTCTCACATATACCCTCCCTATCTTTTCTGAACCTTTTTATTATCTTCAACACGGCCCCTCGGTCTAACCACTTATCAACTCTTCTTCTAGATCCTTCTTCTTTACTTGCTTTTTTCTTTCACACATCAACCCAAACTCCATCCTCATCTCCACAATCTCCTCCTAATCCGTTGTCCCCTCATTCCACTCATTACACTTCCTCTTCAACTCCCTCTTAATTTTCTTATATTTCCTACCTCATCACGGTGTCACCCTTCTCTTCTCCTTCTTCCTCAACTTTTTGCTATAAGCACATCCTGACACCTACACTTTTTTATCCTCTTATATCCCTTCCACCGAGTGTGCTTGAAAACTCAATGCTCCTAGATACTTCTGGTATTTTTCCATAGCTTCTTATGTCCATCTCTCTCCTTGTCCCTCGCCTCTTCTTTTTTTCTTCTTCTCCCGCTGCTTTTCCCTCTTATCTACGTGATTCACAGCTGATGGTCTGAATCTATCCTCTCTTCTACTTCGAATCTCTCTGTCCCTTTCTAACCTTGCATGTTCATGACCACATGGTCTATCACCAATGCCCCCACCTTACTCACATACATGTATTTTGCCTGTCCATACCCTGCTATTGTAAAGTTTGCGACCACCAAACCTCCATCTACCATCCGGTCTCTTTGAATCTCTTTTTGCTCATTAAGTATGATATCTTTGATTCCCCTACAAATCTTTCTCTATCACCCTAGAGACCTCCTTTCCTCCCCGTTCGCCCTTTGAACTTCCCGCCTCAGTTCCACCATAACATCCTCTCCCACGCCTCTAGGATCACGCATTCTTTATTCAATTCCTTTCCATTCCATCTCTATTGTGCAGAGGCACAAAGTTGCACGTCACGGCGTCAATATTTTGGATCTCAGTTGCAAACTTCGCTCCTCACCATCACTATAAACTTCTTCTTTGAATCTCTACCTAATCCTTGTCACAATTTTCCTGATGGCACTGCCTTTCTTCTTTAATCCGACCACTTGTTGGAGAATCTACCTACCATATTCTTTTTTTTTCGATCTTTATTCCAAAACAGCACCTCCACTATTCCTCCGCCCAACTTTTTCCCCATTCCCTCACTTCCCTCAAAACGAGTCTGTTTGCACTCCTTTCAGTTCCCCTTTTTGCGTTTTCAAAACCCACATTCTCTCCTAAGCTTTCATTTCTATATCACACCTTCGCCAGTCTCTGTTTACTCCCCTTCCTTCTCATCTTATCCTTCAGAATCATCTACATTCCTCTCATTTCCTGTGAGATCATCCTTAATGTGATCCCTCTTATTCTTAATCCTGCCTTCGCTTCACATAACACCAACCTTATCTCTTCCATCTGTTCTATCTTATCTTCTTTTTCCTCTCTCATTCATATCATCACTTCTTCTAATTAATCTCATTCCTCCTTCATTCCTAATCCACTTATCTCACCCCGACCCCCTACCTCATACCATCTAACTGCTCTTTATTCCCCTTTCACTTCTCGCATTTCTCCCTTGATTCCTGATATCGACTTCCCTAGCATATCCCCGTTTAACTGCTCTTCTCTATTTTTCGATAACCTATGCGGTCTATTGCCCTCCTTGGATGGACTCTCTACCACGCTTTTTTCGGGCTCTCTCAACTATTCCTCTTCTTTTTCCAAAGCAAGATATCTTCTCCCTTACTTGCACTAGACACTGTATCTCTTGCTTTCTCGTTCCTCTGGTTCACTCGGTTCAGCATTTCTCCCTGTTTTCGCGCATAGTTCGGCACTAGGCCTTCCACTGCCGTCCGAATTGATGTGTGGAAAGATCATTCCTTGTCAAGTTCACAATCCGCGCCTTCGTTGTCACCATCCATTTCGGTTTCTCACTGCTCTTCTACTGGTAACAAAGACTACCACTACTGCTGTATGGGCCTACTGCCTACCCCTCAGGACGCCCTTACAGATAGCTCCCCCCCCCCCCACCCTATCTCTCTCACTTTCTCAATCTCTGTCTCCCCATAACCCTAACATGAACCCTCTTCCTTCTCTTTATGATCTCCATCTCTCACATACTAATTTACCTTCCTTCTTGCCAACTCAACCTCACTTTTCCTACGACACTACATCCAATCTCTCTCAAACATTGAAAACTAGTTTTTCTACCCTCGACTCGCATCTTGCACCCCCACTCACAACCCTTACGCCTTATCCTTTGGAACTTTTTCTCCATCTATCAATCAACATACTACACAGTGAAATGCATACACAGAGTTGCAAGCATTGCAGAACTTTTGAAAACCTCTACATTTATGAAGTTTGTCGAATTGTTATTTTATTTTTATCAAAAATTTTTTCAAAATTACTCTACTCAAGACTCTACAGGCGTCAAGGTACATGATATCAATACTATACTCGCCTCTGATATTCACATCTCGCAAAATTTGGCTAACGGAGTAAAGTTTCCATTCTTCAAAAATAATTTTTACGTTTAAAATAAAAAATACATATCTTATTTAAACAAAACATATCGAACTTGTAGACCTTTCTAAGATGAACAATTTTCCGCATACGTAATTCTTCATGCCTCTTATTGTTCGGCTAGAAAATGGTATTTTTTCATTTTTGAAAGTTCTTTATCGTGATCTGGCCGAAGAATATACGTCTCATTGAAAAATACTTCATGGTCAATTTTTAGATCAAAAACAATTCCGAAGGACCAAAGCAAGAACTATTGGTCTAAAATAGCTGGTTATCGGACTCGTTCTTTCTTTCACAACCTCAAAGAATCATGCCAAAGCAGAAACCAATATGATCATTCCTTCGAAAGTTATCGAGTCTACAGAAAACGGTTAACAGACAGACAGACAGAAACCTTCTTTAAATCGTTTTTCCGATAGGTTAACTCCTTTTTTGTATGATTTTTTTAAGGGGGGAAGTACCTGAAGGCGTTTCCAAAAATCGATTTTTTTTATTTTCTTAATCAATAGGTATATGCTTTAAGAAACTTATTGCAAAATTTCAAAAGTCGATCATGAAAATTATGGAAGATATGCCACTTGAAAGTGATTGGCGTCGATTTGAACGAGCGCTCTTGGCGTCAAGGATCCCTGCTGCGCGCGTAATCTAGATTACCGTGTTGTTTTTTTTTCTGAGAATTCAGTGTGGAGAATACGACTTTCCATCTACGAGTCTAGTGGAGCCGATTAGCGTCTAATTTCGGCAGGTTTCTTCTTCCTCGACCGCAATCTTTAAATGGCGTATTCTCGGAACCACGTTTTCCAAATTGGCGTAAAGGAATAAGAAAAAAGTATTGAACCGATGTTCTTCATCCAGCGTTTTTTTTTGAAGGGCACAAAAAACTACTCTAGATAGACTACGGACATGAAGAAAAAATTATTTTTAGATCTTTTTTAACGCTAAAATTATCGAAAAATTTTGCAAAAAAAGCAAAATTTTCTTTTGAAGCCTCATTTTATTAGTTAATATTCGAATACGGGAACCACCAAAAGTTAATTAATTAATTTTTTTTCATAATGTAAAATATATTTTTTATCCTTTAAACATTGCCCTAGATATATCTGATATCAATTTTATGTGCACTGTTATCATTTGCCCAAAAATAAATCGCGAAAAAGTACTTTTTTTCGACCTCTTGGGGTACTTCCCCCCTTATGAATAACTACTAGATTTATCTACACAGGAAACATTTTCCGTATATTTCAGTTGACTCTGCTATCCATGAAATCAATTCACGCCGTATTGTTGGTCTTCGAGGTTTTAGGAAATTTGGCATATCACAAGAAGAAGCCTCTAATATTTATATAAAGGTCGGTCCTGAAGAATATATCGCAGGCATGCATGGTTTAGAAGTGTTGGCATGGGGAATATACATTGGTGCGTGGATAGATGATAAGGATGGTCTCCACCACCTATACAATGTTGGAGGCCACGAACGTGCAAAAAGAACAGATAATGGACAACTCGTAGAAATGCCGGCTGAAGTTTCAGCGGCATTCCAGCCAGTGATGACAAGAGCAAGTTTAAGAAATGGTATGGATCACTAGTCTCAGACAGTATTATCAGATGCATATAGAAATCCCTGTCCCTAATATGATGGCATGCTACTGCCATCAGTACAAGCAACCAGCTGAGCTCGGGGAAGGTTTTCTGCAGTTTTCCTTTTTTTTTTTTTTGACAAACCAAGCCGAGCGTTGTTATTAAAACCCGGCTGCAGGAGGGAAGGGATACATATGAAGGACAGGGATATCTTTATGTATAAATATCATAAAAATATGCACACGTGATTATCATTAATGATTAGGAAAAATAAAATTTCTTCCAAAATGCGAAGGCAGAATAACATATGAGAAGCAAATGAAATTACGATGAGAATTAAAGTGGGTGTGTTTTTCCACCAAATAGTTATTTCAGTGTCGATTGTCATGTACTATCTCTAAACATTTGGAGTCTCCATAAGATGAAGCATTATATTCTGCAATAAGAAATATACCAATAAATCAAGTTACTACATAATAAAGTATGTTCTTTTATCCACTATCCAAGTGATCTTATTCGAATTCTATAATATCCAGACTATCCTTAATATGCGTGCAAGATGATGTCTCTGACAACACACTCCTTCGAATCGGAACAGCAAAAAACTTCTCTTTAGGATTGAAATTATCAATGAAAATAGTTCAAAGCAAATCTATTCATAAATTGAAGGCGTTTATTTCATTGGAATTTTGATAATAAAATAATTTTCGGTATTTGAATCTAAAAAAAACTTTTTTGAAGCCAGTGGATTTTCACCTTGATAGCAGAAAATGATTCGAATATTTTTTATCCTTCCTGAGTAGCATAAAAATTTCGAAACATCAAGAAAAGTCTAATTCTTTACTATTCTCTTGGAGGAACGGCATGACTGTTGTCTCTCGGAATGTCTTATACAAATAAAACAATATGTACAATATGTACAATATGTACAATATGCATTTACAATATGTTGCACCAATTATATATATCATGGATATCGACATTAAAATCATTTCCATTGATTTTGACTTACAGGAAAATATCTGAAAGTGATGTATTGATCTTTATTCAACAATAAAGTCGCGGTGTATAAAAAAAGCAGACATTTCTTTTAGTGCACTTCATTTCAGAACTGTACAATAAGAAAGTAATTCAAGAAGTTTTTATCGCGCCAAAATGACGTTGATCATTTAAAAAACCATCATAAGTCAAATTCTTGTCTGTTTAGTTATAATTATATTACTCTCATTGTTCGTGTTTTCTTTTTCTCCAACGGTTTTCCAGAAGAATATCACAGTTCAATTTTAATTCCATTATCGAAAGTTTGGTACAGGAGACCTAGAAAACTCAAATTCCCAACAGCATTTCTTTTCCGCAATGAATGCAGTGAGCGTCACATATGATAATCATAATAACACCATGAATAGTAAAATGAATATTTATCACGATATGTGCAACAAATATAAAATTAAAGAAAAAAACTGAAAAAATATATAAATGACTTCGGAAAATAAAAGTGTTTATAAGTAAATTGAAAAAAATGAAATACTATCTGCCACAAAGTAAACACATATCGATGGATCAATATTTGCATGATTGTCTATGATTCATATCCACAATTAATAAATAGAATAAATATTGATCACAATATTAACAATAAATAAAAATTTCCAAATAATTTATTAAAAAAAATATAAATGCCTTGAGGAAGGCTTCCACGAACATCCCTTGTTCGCGAAAGGTTGAGGGCATGGTTTCCTAACACTTGCTGTTAAAGGTGCGAGAGCTCCGGGTGTTTCTGGCACCACAAAGTGTGCAGACGAGCCATGTCACTTCTCCGGCCAGGGACAGTACTGGCATCGTAGCAATTAAGCAGGTCATTATCGAGTTGATCTATCTATATAGGACGTCGATTGTCTAGCCGGTTCGTCATCATGTGGTCATCTAATGCAGCAACCTGAACTCTGGAACGATCGGCAATACTGGGAGAACCATTGTCGGGTGCTCTGCGCGTTCGATAATTTTGAACCACGTTCATAACTGGATTCGTCTATTGTGCTTCCATAGTTATTTCCACGAGAAGCTAGGATAGGGATTGTTGAATTGCTCAAAATTTTTCCAATAAAAAAAACGCTGAATTAGCTCTTTGTTGACAATTTTGATGTTTTTGTGAGTACTTCAGATCAGCGATCTTCCAGGTGAATGAGAAATCAGTCACATCTTCTACGAAGAACTGATTGGGAGAAACAGATCATATTGAACTTCAATCGAAGCTTTCAATGACTAATTTACTTCAAGGTCAAAGTAGAGAATTTAAACGAATAAACCGTCAGGAGATCAGTAAGGAAATTATTGCACGCCAGATATTCAACTGTGGTAAGTGAAACTCTTCGGACTTACAGTTCAATTCATTATTTCAGTTTAAATCCCTTGAAAGATGCAATTCAATCGGATGATATCCTGCACTTTCTCATGGGGGTCAAAGGTTAAGCGCTAGATATCTCCGTTGTCTGAGTGCCAAAAAAAAATTTGGGACAAAATCAGACTAATTTCTTATGGAAAACCAAATGGTTTCGAAAAGTTTATTAACAAAAACTTTCAGACGAGCATATCCTCATTAGGCCTCTACAAAACAATCTTACATTCGGAAATCAAGTACAGAGTTAAATTTCAATGTCTTCCTCAACAGCGTATGGCAAAGTCAGATATAACAAAAGTTCTTATAGAATGATGAACGTACAAGTCATCAGCCTTCTCTTACTTGTATTTGTTCTAGAAAGTATGTTTTGCTAAAAAGAAAAATATTTTCATGTGTCTCCCTTCGTTTAAAGCGTTATCGACTCCGAAGTATCTTTTAACAAGCTTCTTCTGATTTCAAGCAAGTTGGAATGTCAATCTTTTTACCTTAATAAAGAGAAAATCATCTTTGAAAAGAGAATACGAAGCAATCAGAAACAGTAGTTCTAGAAAGTGATAGATATCATGAGAGAAATGTCGTATCATTTTATGATCATGTTTTGGATAGTTTAATGATATCAGGATACGAACGATGTTTTAACTTTCATGTTCCTGCGAGCTTAGTCAATATTTTGCGAAACTAGGAAGAATGGAGGTTGGTGACAGAACTCTCTTTATTCATCAGAAATTGAGGAAAGATATGGTAATATTGATACAGATGATTAGGCAGGATAAAGCTTCTAGAACTGACAACTTGACATAAACATAAAAAAAGAACAGCGCAAGAAATCATCCTTGACCGCGAAAATATCACTATCAACACAGTTGCAAAATGTTCCACCCATCCATTTTCAAAGTTCCTTATTCAAAAAAGAGAATTTCGAGTTTATTTTCATTTGTGGAAAACCCTAGATTGTTTCATAATAGAAAAACTGCATGACTTTATGCTCAGACTTCTTCATCTATAGCCTAACATGTAACTGCCTGGAGGTCTTAGTAAAAATAATTACTTATTTTGGTATTGTTTGATCTTTGCACTAAACATCTTTGCACGTATCTTACTAAGCAACTCGATGGCCAGACGGAGAGCTTTGCATTTGTCAACTGTGCACGTGTACAGTTGTCCAACTGCAAGCTGTGCAGGTGCAATGTTGTCTAAATGCAAACTGTGCACGTGCACAGTTGTCCAAGTTCAAACTGTGCACTTGGAAAGTTGTCTAAATGTAAACTGTGTGCGTGTCCAATTTTCCAAGTGAAAGCTGCGCACGTTCAAAGTTGTCTAAATGCAAACTGTGCCCGCGCACAGTTGTCCAAGTGAAGACTGTGCACGTGCACAGTTGTCCAAGTGCAAGCTGTGCACTTGCAAAGTTGTCTTAATGCAAACTGTGCACGTGCACAATTGTCTTTGTGCAAACTGTGCACGCGCACAGTTGTCTGAGTGCAAATTATTCGCGTGGTCCAATTTGAGATACGCTTGGATAAATAAGAAAAGAAATGCTTCCAGCATAAATGTCTGAACAGTGTGTTTTCGAATGTTTGAATTTGCCTTATTATTCAACCCCTTATATAGAGAACAAAGAAAGGGTTCATTCAGAAAGTTTTATTATCCATTGCTGTTTTGCAAGCCTTAAGCTTCATTTTCACCACTTTTCGGAGAAAATCGAATATGAAAAAAATATTCAGAAACAATGGTCTCAAAGTCAGACTACAATTCTCTCTCCATTCCCTAAGTTCCTAACTGTGGACGAAGAATCCAGAAAATAAGAAAATATATTTTGCCTCTTGCACAAAGATTGTGGTTATCCCTTATTTCCGTCGTTTGAATATTAACAAAATATGCATCCCGAAATTTCGTGTTCCTTTTCTTCACGAGAAAGCAGGTTGAATAAATACAAATAAACTACGGAATTTTGAGGAAAATGAGCTTCTTCGTTGTTCTCCATTCTAGAAATTATGAAGCAATTCAGAATGACACATCCAAGATAGCGCCTAGCGTAGAGACGTTGAGCGAAGGTTATAGCTAATCTTGCTGAAAGAAAAGAATTGGAATAAATTGATTTCTGAAAATGATAGAAAGAAATGCCTAAAGTTAAATGAAAAAGGAACGCAATGAAGTAGCAATCAACAGTAAAAGGAAATGAGAAATGATTTGATTGTATGAAGAAGTGATACAAAACTCACATGCAGCTGGCTATAAAGGAAAATTGTTTCAACCGTCATTCTATGTGACCTGCCATGTGGAAGTTGACCTAAGCGTAAAAAAATCCATTTTTCGTTTTTCGCATCCGGAGAAAGTACATGTTTTCTTCTTTCCAATGGCGTCAAAAAAAAAACTTTTCGACGTTTCTTTATTGATTAAAAATGATCAGAAAGTTGGATTGGGAAGAATAATTTGTAGTTCTCAGCGCCTTTCGCTCAACCTCTGGTGAAATTCTCCTATCGACGCTTAGGATAATATTCTTTATTCAAATATAATCTGCTCATAAATATTAATTCATAATTAGTGCAATAAATTACCAAACTTTCTGGATGTGAGGACTACTCAGAAAGAGTGGTTGACCATGTATTTCTGTTACGAGCTTCGAGACCGATGATTCCGGCTGAGGCTTCTGTGACATACTTCACAGCAAGAGCATGGTAAGAAAAATACATGAAGTTCTGTGCAGGTCTCACACAATCAGAGTCGGGAAGCTTAGGTTTGAGTTCATGTAGTGCCATACTCCTTGAAACTTGGGTGACAGTATTTGAAACACTGGTCTAGCCCAAAGAATCATCTCTGTATGATCATTTTCCTCACAATCAACTTTTGAGACAATAATAAACCTTTCGTTAGACCCTAAAACAGTTTCTTGTTCCTCTCTTGCTTTTCGGCTGCTTACCAGTTCATCGCTGCAAACGACGACCCCTATATCTGCGAAGTGTGGATTGGTCAGAACAGATGCAGTCAAAACAATTAGGTAATCCTTGACAAACTTGACTACTTGACCACTGGGTGGCTGCGAAGAGATTAGTTACTAAAAGGATTGCTATCAGTTCCGTCCTCTTTGTAGACCTTCTAGTCCCACTTGTACAATGCAAGAATTTTATTTGCAGTGTTATGCAAGCGATCCCGGTAAAAGGCTTGAAAATGCAAGTTTGAATAATCATGACATAGAATTAGAAGCTCTAACTTTTCCGTGAACATAACCCTGGCCTTTGCTGGGATCAAAATGTTGAATGAGTCACGTTCTATAGCTTTATACTTTGCAGCTGTGAATGTTTCGCGAATGGGAAGCTTTCATCCCAATAGACCTTCGTAGCCGTTTGGAGCAGGAATATCCCCGCCACTGTATACAAAAGAAGCTATAAGTAGGATCTTGACAAAATGAAAAAGGAAAATTGCAAAATTAACAGGAGGCTCAATTATTGCTTCCAGTATTTGGATGATGTACTACTCTTGAACTGCGTACGTATGTGTGACATCGCGTTCAGTAGCATTTCCGAAATAGAGTCAAATAATGATTGCAGGAGTTAGTATGACTACTGCAAGACAACGTATCTGAGCAGTAGGCTACACCTTACATTGAGTAGCAACTGCTTGTGGCTTGTGCTTGAAGCAACAATTGGCAAAAGATTCCATTCCAAAATTCGAATTTCACACTAATTATCAGATAAAAAATGTGCAAGAAGGGGATGTGGAAGAAGGGGACCAATTTTGTAGGTGATATCTCGGGAGCAATGTCCACAACGCTTAGCTTAGAAGATCTAAAGCAAATAAACAACATATTGACAAAATATATAAAGACAACAAGCAATTTTCCGATGTCCTGGAAAATCACGCCAAAGACCTGAAGCTTTTACTTGAGTCCCCATCTACGGATTATAAAAATCGAACAAGTAAAAAGAACGGCGAATCGAACGCTTGGAGAAACCTTGGCTCTAGAGTGCAGGCTAATTCTTCAAGTACTTTTTGAAATTCTCAATTGATATAAGTTTTTCTCCTGATTGATGATATAGATGATGATATTAATACAGCCATCAATGCCATCGACGAAGTTTGTCTACCAACATCCTGGATATCTCAGTTCTAAAGAAGAAGAGAGGCCATCTGAACCTGGAATCATCGGGAAGTTAAAATTGTGAATGATACGCGACAGCCTCTTGCAATCTGGCCGCTTTCCTCCTACATGAAGAAACTTTTTTCTCTACCCATGACGAATACATAATTATATCAACCGTAGATATGGACTCAGACATCGTATGTGAGAAACACGTTAAAAATATTATTGTCAGACAAACACTCTCATTAGTCGAAAAAATACCCAGTTATATAAAGACAATGACGAAGTAGATTCATTGAGGCTTCTATAAAACGAACAAACTTATACGATAAATGTAACCTATAATTTTAACTACGAACGTCAAGATCCAGATAAGCTGAAGGAATAATGAAAATAACTGATTTAACAAATTATGCAGACCATTTGGAGAGAACCAGACTAAGCTTGTACCACTATTGGTAGCAGCATTCAAGATGTTGGAAATACGTTCTCTTTGGTTGGAATATCAAATACTATATTATTTGTTGAGGATCTGCGTTGTTTGATTAAACATTCAAGTACTTAATTAAAAATTCAAGGACTTGATTGAAAGTAGAACTTCTCTGTAAGAAATATATTTTTCCGTTGATGCTTCGCAACTTTGGTTTGAAGTTGATATATTTTCAAGAAATCAATTTTCTTGTTGTTGTATATGTATCTCTGTTATTCGAAACTTCAAGTTTTCGGTTTCGAATTATTGATTTCGTTGGAATTTCTCATTCAATATAGTAATAATAATTATTACCATAATTCTATTTCATCATTTTAATTCATTTATTCGACTCTACTTTATATTTTACTTTATTACTCATATCAACCTCATGTCTTTTACTTATTTCCCTTCCATTGTTTCTCTCAATTCTTCCAGTCTTTTTATGCATGCAAATCCCTGTCCATTCTCATTTAACATCCCTCTTGAAAAATCCCTTACACTTTTGCCTTCCTTCTCTTCTCCTGCACACACTTCTAATACGTGTTCTCACGTTCCCACTTTAAAACCACACACTCTACATAGTTTCCCCTGTTCTTCTATCTATCGTTTTCTTCAAAGCCTTTCATCAACCTTGCATAAGCCCTCTTTCTTTCCACAATTCTCAACCTTCCTGATTTCCCATCTTCACTCTGAACCTTTTCTCCACAAAGATATCTCTTTTTCTTTCTATCAGCCCTTCCTCCTTTTCTTATTCTGTCACGGCCTGATACAGTACCCTTCTGTTTACTGAGTCAAACGCTGCTTCAAAATCTACGAACTGCTCCACAAGTTTCCCTTTCTTTTGTCTCCGATTCCTATTCACTTAGTAGTTAAGGACGTAAATATTATACGTTGTCCCCATTCCATACTTGAATCGAGTCCAGTTGTTTTGAATACCTCCCCTTCCTCCCACCTCTCATCCTTACCCTTTCGTAAATACTTCTGCATATATTCTGTATTCCACCAACACAAGCGTAATCCCTCCATATTCCTCTATCTTCTTACCCTCTCCACTCTTCAACAACGGCACTACCAGTCCCGTCCTCCATTCCTCCGGATATCCTGCACCTCCCCATCATCTCTCGCCCTCTGCCTTCCTTCTCTACTTCCTGTACCTCTTTTATGCATCTTTTCTTCTCTCCATGCTTTTCCGTCGTTCAAAATTTCCTCATATCCTCGTTTAACTTTACTATACTCCCTCTGTACTATATATACTATACTCTTGTCAATCTCTTCTCTCCTCCATTAACTCACGCATTCCTTCATTCTCTCTTTACCATCCTTACACTCGTCATCCCACCATCCTCCTTCCACCCTTCCACCCTTTCTTCCTCTCTTTTTGGTCTAACCTCTTCTCTCACCTTCTAAATCACTCCTTTTATTTTTTCTATTATTTCGTCCACTTCTTCTCCCTCTGTTCCCCTCAATTCCGCTCCTTCATTTTCCTCTGAATCCTCCTAATTTATCTTCTTCTCAACGGCCTATATTCACCTCCCTTTCCTGTCTTTCTTCCCTCTTTCATCGAAATAGCCTCGTACCCCTATCTCATTGCCAACCTCCATCCCCACTATCATCTTCTTCATTTTTTTTCTGCAAGGATATAGTCAATCACAGTTTCCCTCGACCAATAAACGTTATTTCGACATCCTCGTCACCGATTGAATTGCCATTGCAGACAAAAAATCTCGTCTCCCCTATCAGGTTGAGCAGTACCCTTCCCTCCCGATCTATTTCTCTATGCTTCGAGTTCCTTATGAAAACATTCTTCTCTTCATCCTATACTTCTCCCCCATGATCCCCTGCCCAAGTATTCACGTCCCTTCCAATGGAAGTCAGCCCCACCTCCTTTTCCTTTATCCAATTTCTCATTACTTTCCACCATTCCTCTTCTCCCCTCCTCCTATAAATGCAAACAATCACTATCCTTAATTTTCTCACTTCGATCCTTCTTAATATCATCCCATCCTTTGCTTCTCTATCTTCCCCTACTTCCTGTTCTGACGTTAAATCCTTCCTTATCACTGATAACATGCCTTCCATTCCTCTCCTTTTTACTTGATCTCTTCTTCCCTCATACCTTTTCCATTCATATTCTTTCGGCAACTTCTTTTTTATGCTCTCCCAGTCTTTTTTCTTTACCAAAGTTTCATTCGTCATCATAACGTCCCAATTTTTTATCATTATTACGTCCCCCTTGTCTTTATTGGATTGCGACTTGCACAAACCCCGATTCCTTCCCTTTCTTATTCCCATAATCCCTATTCTTTTTTCACCCTTGGTCAGGTCTTTTTTCTTCTAACTCTTCATCTTATATACCAAAAAGAAGAATCTCTCATGACTTTTTGAAATCAAAGATGATCTGTGAGCTGTGCAAGATCTTAGTTGTCAAATCGCTCGTTATGTACTAAACACCTTCATAGTTTTTCTAGAGATTATGGAAACTGATGGAATCGAATGTCCAGATACGATTAGCGCTACTCTCAAGTGAGCATAAGAAAATGTTCCCTCTGATTGTTTTCTCAAGGGCTACTAATATTCAGAACTGTGTCAACTTTTGATTAGTAGTGAAGAAACCCAAGAATTAGGTCTAATCTGCTGATACTTATATGTAATATGGAAAGATGAAACTTGTTTTCAACATGGGGTTCCAACTCCCATAAGGCTACGTGTTACACAAAATTTAAGTGGCGCCCTCTCGAAAAACTAGCTACTCCTCCTTACTACACCGTCCCACCACTGCCCAACTCCGTACTGTACTGCCCCACCATCGTACTCTACTCCCGCGTACATTCAGAATTTTGGGCGTTTTTGGGCTTTTTAGTGCACCGACAACCATAAGGAGGGTAGTTTCTTTTTCCGTAGGGGTGGTTTTTTTGAAATTGGTTGTTGGTGCGTTCAAGAGCCCGAAAAAAGCCTGAAAAAGGTTTGAATCCGTGCGAGTATGACATGATCATGGCGCAAGGAATGAAATTTTGCGGATACCACTAAAAACGTGGGTTAATATGTCGAGCGAGATCCTAGTGATGAGAGATGTCGAAAACGGTTGTTCGTGAAAAAAAGCCTCCAAAGAAGTAAATACGGCAAGAAATTTAGGTCAAGCTAGTTCATTTTACGATTAAAAAAAAATATAATAATAAATGTCTACTTTAATTGGATGATACATTTTTAAGCACCTTTTACTATTTCTGTGTGAATAAAATAACACTTCTTTTATTTGCAAGTCTACGTCAGAGAGTAGACTTATTAGATTATTCTGAGAAACCATAGAATTTTTCATGACTGTGCTCTTCCTTTTTATCCATACTTCACCCCTTTCGCCGCGAGAAAACCAGGAAAAAAAGGTCGACTATTCGAAATAGGCCGATGAGTCGAAGCAATTTGAAGTTTATATACCTCGCTGGCGGCACCTACTTGCCCCCACTTTCTCGCGCCGGAGAGGAGAAACTTGGAGAAACCTGTAAGCATCTGTGTGGCGTGGTGAGGCATGCGGGAGAGGCAGAGAAAAGAGGGGAGAAGAAACTCTAGCATGATTTCGCCGGAGTTGGAACCCCCTGGTTTTCAAATCAGGGCGAAACAGTTCTCGCACTTCAGAAAGTTTGCAAGGTGAATAAGTAATCTTCGCACCTTTCAGCTTTTATCGGTATCGGAAATTTTTTTTTCAATTTGAAGAAAATTTCATTTAGGATATCTCACGAAGTCAATTTCAGGTTCCATTGCTATGTTTTTTTGATCACGTGAATTCCAAATCTCATCTTTGTAAAAACATGATATATTATAAGTAATCAAATGACTGAGGCTGAAAAAGTTTTAAATAATGGAAATTCTCATTATAGGGTGTTGGAGAAATAACTACGTGCTGGCGTGGGCCAGCGAGGGGAGGACGCTTCTCAAGTACACGGTCAGTCAAAAGAGAATAGATCCGTCCTAAAAAAATGTCCAGGAGCTCAAATGCCGAGGCAACTAAATTGCATAAAAAATATTGGGAAAGGTTCAGGAAAACAAGCACAGATGTAGCCTCCGAAAGCTACGATTACAATGGTTCTCCCAGAACCATCGATCCCGACGCAACCGGAGGTGATACGTCATCCGACTCGACATTTTCCACAACACCGAGAGATGATCGAGTCGGGGAAACCAAATAACTGGAATACGTTTGAAGTAGTCGCCCTAGTCAATGATGATCAACCAGTCGATGACCCGTCTGCCTGCAGGGACATTCCGAAAACAGCCACTCGACTGGTCAGAGTTCACTTGCAGGAACCGACAGAGAAACTACCAGTCAGCGCAAGGGTCGGGAAGGAACTAAACTGCAGGAGAGAAGCAAGCACATGCTCTGGATGGGGAAGCGTGCGAAGGCCGGCCTCCCTACTCCTCTCGGTTTATACCGTGAAACTCAAACTAGAAAGAACCTGTAAACAGCACAAAACACCGCGAAACCGCAGCTGCGAATCGAATCCAAACTCTATTTCAACGGAAGCCAGCAGCAGTAGGTAAGTTATGAACATAGGGGTTCCGATTATAGAGGTTTCACTGTACATCGTTTTGGGTTTTTGCCATTTAGATGGTTGGAGTCTCAAATAGAGGTGAAATCGCCGAAAAGCATCTGAAAGACCAAAACCTCCTGCGACAGCGATAAGGTTCCGCTCGGGCATATTTGATCTTCTCTTAATTGGACATATCCATATCCAATATACCCATCCAAATATATAGATACCCTCACAATTACATTGAAAATGTTAGAATAGAGCTAATTCGTCGTGTTTTTCCTTTAATAGCCAAAATTCTGACCATAAATGTAGAGAGAATATATATTTTGATCATACTTTTTCAAACATGAGTTTCATTCTAAGATAAGGTCAATAGTCTTCCCTCGATATTTCAGTCAAAAGTTGTTACCGGATCGCTGTAAAGTTAAAGCAATCTAACTTGCAAAATGAAATTATTATAATCTTTTCAATCTTCCAATCCGAGAACCCTAAAAACTTCATCAATAATGTTCTGTTTGGACATTTTTTTATGCTACCAAAATTTTCATAGCTATGCATGGGAAAATAACGATTACATCTGACAGTTTGTATGTGTTTATGAGAATCGTGAAAAGTTAAATTAATAGACGATACTGAATATTCTCGGAGCGGAAACTATAATGATCATGTAGGTAGTTCTTCCTTTCTAGCGAGCCGCCAATAACTTTTGGCCGAAATATCGAGAAAAGACTATTGACCATATCTTGTCATAAAACTCATGTTCGAAAAAGTATGGTTAAAATATCCTTAACTTATTGTTCAAATAACTGAGCAATTATATTGAAAGTTAGCTCGAGTTGATTTCAGAACTCTCATATGTGGACATATTAACAAGAAGGTGGATTTGGCATAGGAAATATTACGGGATTCTCCCTACATTTATGGTCAGAATTTTTGCCATTAAAGATAAAACACGACGAATTAACTCTTTTCTAACATTTTTAATGTTTTTGTGAGGGATTCCACTTCCTTTTTATTACTATTTCAAAATAATTTTATTATTTTATAAATCTGATAAGCCCTGCAAATGATGGCGATGGTCCCACTAAGTTTCCTACAAATTGTTATCCAAAGTGACCAACTTCTTATAGAATATCATTTTTAGGTCTCTTTGGATATCAATTTGTAGAAAACTTCCTATAGAATATCATTTTAGACGCCTAGTGCACAGCGTTTTGTACGGGGACCGTCGTTATCACTTTCGAGGTTAATGATGGTCACTCCGGATATCAATTTGGAGAAGACTTCCTGTAGAATATCGTTCTGGACACGCAGTGCGAAGCCATTTGCACAGGGACCCTTGTTACACTTTCGATGTTAATGTTGGTCACTTTGGATATCAATTTGTAG